>OZ023264.1:107833478-107920978 GCA_964006375.1 Tillus elongatus
TAGATAAGGATTGGCAGGTACCAAAACACTGTGAGGCTGATAATGTGTTGGAGAGGGAGGATTTAAATATCGTACATCCGATTGGATATTATATGAAGGCACTAGACAAGGATGCTCATACTGAGCCCTTCTTGTGATATGGCTGAAAAAATACAGGAATTTATGTAACATATTATATATATATATATATATATATATATATATATATATATATTATACAATTGTCTCACTAATAATAAATTAAACTAGAACGTAAAATGTGACTGCAATAGGCATGTTTTCTCTTGTTTCTTATTAACTCTAATAAAAAAAATTACACATCTCGAGTTCATTTCAAGCAACATGGACCATTTACAAATATTTTTCCATTGTGTAATGTATAAATGACAAAAAGTCTGGACGCAGCAAATGCGTTATGGTATCGAATTTTCATAAGAATGGGTTTCCGCAAAAAAGGCAATTAAGTAATAAAAGTAGGAAAAAAAATTGTCATGAAAAATTAAATATAGATTCTGCATAATAAAGAAGATCATCCATTTCATGATATGTCAGAAATTCGCTTAGCTTATTAAATCGATCAGTTTCAAATTAGATCTGATATTATTTATTAATAATACAAAATCAATGTAACCATCGATTTTCAATGAAATTTAGTCTGAGCTTTTCGTCTTTTTGACACAAAACTTAATTTTAATTTTTTTGCATCCTTCAGTACCTGTACCAGTAAGATTTTACTAAAATGAACACAAGTAGTTGTTGAAAAGCAAATTTATGACCTTATAAAACATATTTCACGCATCCTTTGTCCTTTGCCTTGTGATTGGTCAATACCCGCAGACTGTTTTAGAGCATTTAATCCATTATCATTTTGATCTTACAAAACATTGGTTATAAAAAGTCCGAACTCAGTAAGTGCGACTTTTCAATATAGTATATTCAAACCGACAAAAACAGTATATTTCAAATAAAGTTTCTGCAAGGATTTGAATTAAAGAAAAAAAAATAACTGTTAACAAAGGAATTTATGAACATGTTACACACAATCTTCTTTCCTTTGCCTTGTGATTGGTCAATACCCACAGCCAAGCAGACTGTTTTAGAGCATTATCGTTTTTATCTTGTAAAAAATTGGTTATAAAAAGCTGAATGCAATAAGTGCGACTGTTCCACATAGTAACATATAGAAACTGCCAAAAGGAGTATACTTCAAATGAATTTTCTGCAAAGATTTGAATCAAATGAAGAAAGCTAACTGTTGAAACACAAATGTATGACCTTGTAAACATATTTCACGCAACATTTGTCCTTTACAAGCTAAATTTGCTCTATACTCTTTGGTTAAAGATCGCCAATTTTGACATTTCATTGTGATTAATTAAACAGCTGATTCTTGCTTTGTGACTGGTCAATACCCACAGAGGAGCGCCGACTGTTTTAGAGCACTTAATCCATTATCGTTTTGATGTAAAATATTGGTTATAAAAAGTCTGAACGCACAAAGTACGTTATGGTATTTCAAACAATTAACCCAACTAGCACAATTGGTCGCTGGAACGTGGCAGCCACTATCGCGATAACTTCTAAGTGTTTGGCTAAGTCAGAGATCCGTTTTAGGAACGTTCCTATCATGGAGCAACCAACAAAATGGGGAATGGTTGCTATGTTACGGGAACTTATCCGGCTACGTTTCAACGCCATAGCCTTCACGTAGCGACGACGTTGCGAAACGGTAACAGCCATTATCACGGGACGAATTATTACGTACCTCTGTTTTTGTGCTTGCTTTCTTTGTCTTGAAAATTATTTCAAGAATAATATCTCTCTCATACGAAGGCGTAGAACGCGAACTAGATGAAAATATTTATAATTTCTACTTTGAACATGAAATTATACTAATTTCGAGTTTAAACATGAAATTAGCTATAATTTACAGTTTAAACTCGAAATTATACTAATTTCGAGTTTAAACACGAAATTAGCTATAATTTCGACTTTAAACACGAAATTATACTAATTTCGTGTTTAAAGTCGAAATTATAAATGGACGGTGCCTGCTGTGTCGATTAGTTAGGTTATGTAAATAGTTTTGTTAATATATTACTTAAATACAAGGTCTTTCAATTCTCGAGATGTTTAAAATAATGAAAGAGCTAATAGGGTTTTAAATTACACTTTTAAAAATTGTATCTTGTTTAGCATTAAACTATAATAAAGACACCTAAGACGAAAACTGCGTACCTTCGCTAAATCCTCCCGAAGAAAGCGAATGAACGTGAAAGTGATGATAATAACCGAGTTATTATCAATAATACCCGTTCTGACATTATCCTTATTTGACATATTTTTGTACCGTAAGCTTTTTAAAAAAATAAGATTTAAAATTTATTTTTGATTACAATTATTTTGATTTTTTCTTAATTTAATATAACTTCGGATTTATGGTTCTTGCACCATTTAGAACAAGTTTTGTTAAAATAATCTTTTTTATTGGTGTGTTTAGTTTCTTTAACGTCGGCCTATTTCCGCGACTATGGCCAATCATCGACGCCAGGAAGCAGTTTCACCTCACTATCCAGGAAGTTTTGCCGAACCCCTGCCTTTCTGTAAAGAGGGTAGGGATATTTAACGTGCCCAACATCGCATGGACACAAGACCGACGGCTTTACGTCCCATACGAAGGGCGGAACGTGCAGACCTTCAACTTGCTCAAATATAATGCCAGAACCTCGATTGATGTTAATGTTGCAGTTTGTACTGAAAAAGTGAAAGGAGAAACCTGGGATCGAACCCAGTACCCTTCGGTTCAGAGGCACACGTTCTTACTCCTGAACCACTGAGGCTCTATTTTTTATTTTTGTATTAAAAAATATCGATTGCATTATTACCGTACAATTTTGCATCATCTTAGATAACATTCTGAAATGGGAAATGAATTTTGATCTTAACGAGGCTTAGATACTCTTTTATTACTTAAGTAAGTTAAAATCGTAGAAGAACAAAGGAATTTGTCTGTTTTTGTATGTATGTGTGTGTAGGTATTTATCATTTATGTATCATCATAACTTAAAAAGTATTTGACCGATTTTATTTAAAGTTAACATGTGCGTGCTTCTTTTGTAAATAGCTTACATGAGTCTGTTAGCCAGGTTAACCAATTTTCCTGGAAAATGTTAGATTTTGTTTATGTGTGTGTGTGTGTGTGTGTGTGTGTGTGTGTGTTTTGTTTCTTTAACGTCGGCCTATTTCCGCGACTATGGCCAATCACCGACGCCAGTGAGCAGTTTCACCTCACTATCCTGGAAATTTTGCCGAACCCCTGTCTTTCTGTACGGAGGGTAGCGATCTTTAACGTGCCCAACATCACATGGACATGGGACCGACGGCTTTACACCCCCTCCGAAGGGCGAAACGTACAGACATTCAACTTGCTCAAATACAATGCCAGAAGCTCGGTTGATGTTAATTTTACAGTTTGTACTGAAAAAGTGAAAGGAGTACCCTGGGATCGAACCCAGTACCATTCGGTTCAGAGGCACACGTTCTTAGCCCTGAACCACCGAGGTTCAGAGATTTTGTTTATGTAGATGCTCTCGTTCTTAGCCCTGAACCACCGAGGTTCAGAGATTTTGTTTATGTAGATGCTCTTATCTTCGGTAATAAGTAAGCTATTTTGAGGAAATTAATTTTTTTGCCAAAACCCGGCTTACTTCACCAGGCGCCAACTGCTGAGTTCTATCTACTGACCACCGATACATTTCAGCGGTTAAAGACTGATGAATGCACTGTTGACTTCAAGCACTATTTTGTGTGGTTTATCTGTCATTTCGCTTTGACAAATCGGCAACAGTTGAGTTCCAGCAGAAATACTTCTGAACTGGTGAACGCATTCGTTGACACAATTATTCAACCCTTATGTGCATATTCGCGAATCCCACTCAGTAGTGCACAGGTCAGTTTATTACTAGATTTGAATGGTTCCCAGTTCAGCGTGAAAATTGAATGCTGCCGGTAACATTGGCTAACATGTATCTACGTTAAGGTTATAAGTAGGTATTGCATTTCAAATTTTAAAATGCTTTATATTTTATAATGCACTTAATACTCAATAGAATGGGGAGTTCTATTATTGATTAATTTCGCATTATTTATTATATAAAAGTGACTAAGTTATTCCTTGTGAATTAATAACTCTACTTATTTTAACAAGTCAAAACAAAAACCAAGTATAAAATGAAACTCTATTAGTTCTTTCATTATTTTAAGTACCTCGAGAATTTAAACAGCTCGTATTTAATAAGTAATATATCAACAAAACAATTTACATAACCTAGCTAATCGACACAGCAGACAACATATCATTTATAATTTCGAGTTTAAACACGAAATTAGTATAATTTCGTGTTCAAACTCGAAATTATACTAATTTCGTGTTCAAACTCGAAATCAGTATAATTTCATGTTTAAAGTCAAAATTATGCATAATTTCGTGTTTAAACTCGAAATTAGTATAATTTCGTGTTTAAACTGTAAATTATAGCTAATTTCGTGTTTAAACTCGAAATTAGTATAATTTCATGTTTAAAGTCGAAATTATAAATATTTTCATCTAGTGGCCGTTCTACGCCTTCGTACTCTCACACTCTATGTTCTAAAACCATCTTTCTTTTATTTCAATTCTATAAATATTAGCGACACCACGAGTCAACATGAATAATTAAGCTTTCTGATGCTTTATATTTGGATGTCTTGAGTGTTTAAATCTCAACGGATGCAAGTTTACTGTCAAAATATAGTGATTTGTGCATCCAAAAATTATGCGCCTTCGAAACTTGCAGTTTTTAATAAAAATAATATATCACGTAATACGACATGCCACATCATTATCCTCAAAGTGCTGCAAATTGAATTCTAATATACTTTCCTGCACATGAAACTTGATTGTGTACAGATTTGCGACTATAACTGAAAAACAGCAATAAGTACTCTTTTAGATATTTATCCTAACAGTGGAGGTAATAATGGCGTCGTAGATCTCCATCTTTAAAAATGGCGTATTTCAAAACAAACACTTTGAAGTAGTATTCACTAAAATATGGAACTTGAAAGTAGTTACAACTTGTCTGTGGTGAAGAATACCGAAAATCCGGAACTTTAAAGTTACTTTCACTAAAAACTACCAAATGGGACTATCACTTAACATTGTATAGTTACTTTGCAGTAACGGCTACGTATTAATTTATTAATTGCGTGTTTATAGTTCTCTTTGCCCTCTATGGTTTCGAATAGAGAAAGATACTTTTGACATTCTGTGCTTTGTCTGTCATCTGTCATTTTTTACTTGAAGTTTTTAGTTGATGGTGTACATGGGTTTTTGTGTTTTATACGACATTATCGTTTTGAAAAGGAAAGTGCTTCATGAAAAATTAAATGAAGTAAATTCAAACCATTTGATTTTAATATCTGTAATAGATTTGTAAACACACTGTGGCTTATTTTATGACAATGATACCATGTTCTAAGTTGTTCCAATATAATCTTGTTGTCGATCTTCACTATAAAATTCATTGTCATCTTCAGGAGGGATGATGCAGTCACACTCATCACAGTAATTGAAACATGGTTGCTATACTGTTTTAAAACAACTCTCCTCACTTGTACTAAATGTTTCACTGATGTTTGTTGACAATAATAGCGTGTTCATAACAGCATTATACTGTGTTAAACTGCTGTTTTCACCTGTTTCACTTTTCACTTTCTTGTAAAATGTTGTAGAATGTCTGTAAAGTTTTGTTTGTTTCTCAAGTGACTTGCTTTTATTGATGTATGACATTATTGGATGACACACATTAACACTCTACTAGACTTACACAACAGCATGTTGTGATGGAACAATCAGCCTTTATAAATCAGTGAGACTGTAGGGTGAAAAATATTTTATAGTGAAGTTGAAAGGTTACTACTACTTTATAGTCGCCACGAATAGTAAAATTTACTTCTTCAGGTAGCGGAAACCTGACTGCCACCAGTATATATCACCAAGAAGTTCCACAACTATAAGGTGTAATATGAAAGGGCCGGCAACGTCTCGGCGACTATTAATGCTACTTGAAAGTGGCTGCAACTTTGATGTAACATTTCAGTAACATAAGATAATTTCGGCTACTCTCATTTGGTACCTTCAAGTTCCTGGAACTTTTGAGTTGTTCTGTGAGTAACGACGACATTCCTAATACCTTGAAAGCAACTAAGAAGTTGCATAACTCTAAAGTAGTTATAAATGGTGAATATTAAGTAATTGTCACTGCTAATGTGTAATATAAAGTTATTTTCACCACAGAGTCCTAGAATTGGTGGAGATTACGTTATAACTCATCATTTCAAGTTCCGATCTCAGTTGCAATCACTTTGGTGCTAGTTGGGAATCGATTTTTCTATTAACATGAAAACTAACATTTTTGTATGTGAAGAAATTTCTATCAAGGCCACATGTGTACTAAATTTTATTAAAACAGCGTTGTTATTTAAAAAAACTATATTGTTTAAAATGCAGCAATAATGTTTGAATGGTATCCAGTGATTTTTAATTATTATGCTCAAGGTGCACTGGGTTCGCAAGTTAACTGCATATCTGTGAAGCTATGTTAGCCGCAGCCAGACCATGATTTGTATGTTTCTGTTTACTGTGAAAATTATTTATTTGAAAAGTTTAAAATACTGAATAATTTTGGCAGTTAATTGAATATATAACATGGCACACCTTGAGGGTAATAATTAAAAATCCTTCGTTTTAAGCCCATACATTTTCACTTGTGTGCAATTCTGAAAATAAATTTCCACTAAAAAAGTGTTGTGCTCCACTACAACCGAACCGAACTTGTCCTCGAGATGCGCAAATGAAAGAGGAAAAGAGAAAGCGATAACAAAATAAAGACATATCAGTGTGCCTAAATAAATAAATACTACTTTAATATCTTTTGAAAGAACAGGTTTCAATATTGATATATGCAACGCTCGTGTTTTTGAGTACCTAAATTAAGCAACTTTGTCATGGATTTCGATTAAAAAAATTAACAATATTGGCAACTTTAATTTGGGTAAAATATTTACTTTATGTTAATAAAAATTCCTTAATCTCTCCATTATATACTACATTTTCAGTCTAAAACTTTAATTGGGGCTGTTCATCAAGCTACAAATATAGTGTATTTTAAACATTTTATTGAATCATTCACTTAACAACAACTAATCACTTTACAAGTTTTTAATTTGATATCATCTGTCATTCTAACATTGTAATTGTTGACAAATGATTTGAACAATTTTCGGGATATTAGTGACAGATTTCTCGATTGATAGTTCGAGTAGTATGTTTTACAAATGTTATTTGTATTGTTTGATTATCATTGAATTATGATTTATGCCTGTAGTATGTATCAATCTACGTATGGCAGCTGACTACTCTGCCTTTGTCAGGCATTGGACTTTAATCCCTTAAGTTGTTTCAATTATTGTCAACATTTTCATGGAATATTTAGCATTGAAGTGTGATGGGTTGTATCCCCCTAGATGATTGCAAAACAGCATTTTTTTTTTGGAAAGAAATTTGATTACTCTCCAACATCGTTGAATTATCCATTGTTGTATGTTTTTACTTACTTGCTAACTATCTAGTCGAATGTAGATAGTCACTTTTCATCTACCAAGAATTCACAAAGAGACAGCTTTTTCTTTTATGAAACATAAGTGTTAACTAACAATGATTCTAGTTCCCCAATTATTTCAATATTTCTACGGATTTTTGTGTAGCCAGGTGTTTCAGATATTAACTGTTGGCTGATGATGCTGTATTTAGTATATATAGTGTGATGATAAAGTTTGGAATACAGTTCATAAATCCGTTATTTTTTTTTATGAACACCGCTCGGACAGGTCAATTTTACCTTTTCAGTTGCCAGCTTATGACGTAAAAATAACATTTATGACGTCACCTATTTCTGAACGATGATGTGATAAGTTTTTTAAATGACAACCATATTTTGTTGATATTTTTCCATAGACCTGCTTACTACTTAAACGATGATAAAAGAAAAATTAGTACCTGACAACCATTTTTTTAAAATTGCATTATTTACTTTAAAAATAGAAACGTAAATTTAATAAGAAATATGTCTCACCATTTTTATTTACGACGAGTTTTCTTTAGAATAATGAGGTTTTCCCTTCCTTTTCTAAAGTAATGAACACCTGATTTTGTGATTTTGGGTATGTTGTCATGTAACTATTTTATAGGTGGAACAAAAAGTATACTCAAAATCAATTTTTAACAACACTTGTAATAGTTTATTGATTATTTTCTAGCTGTTATCAGTATTTAGTTATGAGACTTTTATCGCAGAATGGATTTGAAATTCAGTGAATAAAGACAATAATGTTAAATCGTGAATTCATTTCAATTATTACCTGCCGTTTAAATTAATTAATAGTCTTAGTCGTGAAAGTGCTAAAAGTAATCAATTCTAATTCAAATTTTAAAAAAATGGCACATTTAACCGAAAGAGAAAGAATAGAGATATTAATGATGATTGGATATGGCGACAGGCTTAGAAGTCATCAGGAAGCATGCGAGTTATTTAACCAAGAACATCCTGATAGATGGGCAACTGCAAGATTTATTGTAAGTAACTTGGTTGGCAAATTTACAGAAACGGGATCCGTAAACAATTTGTCTTGACAAGGTTAACCTTGAGTAAGTGAAGAAGTCAGATTGGATATAGTGCTTGAATCTGAAGAAAATATTTACCATTATACAAGGTAACTAGCCCCATATAACAAGGTGGACAAATCTTTAGTGGTAAAATTATTCAAAGAAGGGAAGTATCATCCTTACAAAGTGCAATTAATAAACAAGTTAAACGATGATGATCAGACTGCCGTTTACAGTTTTGTGAATAATTAATGTTACGCTACGATGAAGATCCCAATTTTCCTAATAACATTATCTTTTCTGATGAAGCCACTTGTTGCCTAGATGGAACAGTAAATCATCACAACTCAAGATATTGGTCACAGGAAAAACCTCATTGGACTCAAGATGCCTACAGTCAACGTCGTGGCAAAGTGAATGCATGGAAGGAAATCTTACAGCAGCATGTTTCCTAAGCTTCTTGCAATTGAGTGGCCACTGCGTTCCCCAGACTTGACTCGCTTAGATTTTTTTGTGGGGTTATTCGAAATCTAAAGTTTATTTCAACAGACCAAATAATTTAGACGAGATACAGCAAAGAATTCGCGCTGATGTGGAGCAAATTAGTCCTGACATTTTTGAGCGCAGTGTATAAACTGTTTACACTCGTATCAGTCAATACCAAATGGGACGTGGAGAACAATGTGAACATTGGCGCAAAATTTTGTTTGTTTTCCTTGGTTCATTAATTTGTTCCATTGAGCTTAGGTTTCCATTTTTTAAAGTAAATAATGATTTTTTCAAAAATTTTTTATGTAAGGTACCAATTTTTTTCATTTTTTTCTGAACACCGAATACATTATATATATATATATATATATATATATATATATATATATATATATATATATATATATATATATATATATATATATAAATATGGATAGATTTAGATTTAAAGGCCATTAGTGTATGTGTAGCAAAACTGCACGCCAATGAACGCACAGACAGCAGAGTCTGTGTACAACATTAACTAATTCGTTTAAAACTGCAGAGTTAGAATGGTAAATTAGTTCAGTGAAGTGAAGTGCTTTCCTAACAAAGCAGTTAAAAATCTTTCAACAGAAGGTAACAGTTAATGAAATAACTATGTTTCATGTTCCGTGGATAATTTTGAGTAAACATTCAAGAGAACAGTTATTCCAATAGACAATTTGCATGTTTTTTTCTTATCACATCTGATAGACATGCCACAAAGATGATTTTTAATATTTTTTCCATTTAACATACTACAAAAATAACGACGCAAAAACATATTTGAAAATGCGAGTTTCATAATTGATTTTAAACACCACTATTTTGCCGCATGTGACGTCACTGGACGGTAATGTCACATTGGCAATGAGCTTGCTTCTCTGTGTTTACATCACCACGATATTGAGAAACAAGTGACCGTACTTATCATACCATAGGACAAATGTAAACACGTCATTTATTCATTGTCCAAGTACGTCACGACCAATAACAGATCGTTCGTGGTCAGATGATAATAATTCGAAATTTTGTGATTTTCTGTCCACTACATATGTTGTTGGGTATTTTCATGCATGTTATAACGTTCTATGTATGGAAAATCTATGCAAATGGTCTATTATTAATATTATAATTATTTCATAAAAATTAATGTAGTAGAATAAACTCTAATTAAATTTGATTTTAAAAGGCATACTGCATTGTTAAATACTTACTTAACATAATACACTCCACAGTTTGGAGAATGAACACACTGCCAACCTGACGGCAGTCCTTCCCTTTCTAAAGGATGTGACCAATGTGTAGTTTTTGTATTGTGGTCAATATAATACTTCCTTCCTCTCAATGTATAGTCTACTGACCAACCAGGAGGCAGTGGTAATTCTTCAGACTGATCTGAAAACGAATTATTTAGATGAAAAAGTCAAGCATAAATGCATAAAAAACAATTAACATCATTTACTACCACAGGGTGCAGCACAAAATATGTTATCGATGCTATTCAAATGAACAATTTTAATTTAAATATATATATATATATATATATATATATATATATATATATATATATATATATATATATATATATATATATATATATCACAAGTGCCTTCGTTTGTTTTATTTTCAATTATTTTAAATGTAGTATTATTTATTCATACTATTTATAGAGTACACTTGAAAAAGAAATATGAATTACTTTATCAAACTGAAATTACATTCAATGAGCTGTAACATATGCTATTTCACACATTATTTTAACATCCAACATACGTTAAACATTATTTTGGTGCAAAGGAATACATACATATTTGGGTTAAGTGCGTCTATTTCTTTCAACTATAAGGGAATAAAATAACATCTTTTAAACCTAAGTAATCGTTTTTGTTTTTGCAGTAAATTAGAGTAAATAATCTTGGTACCGCACACAAGTGATTGAACCTGGGTTTAGTCGATTGTGGGCGAGACTTGTGTAGACTGTTTTCAAAGTGAAATTGAGCATTAGTGCTAAACAGTTACCAGGAATGGATGCACGTCTGAATGAGGAACTTGCTGAGGATGCACATTCTCGACTATCAACTGTGTTGTATACACTGCTGCTCCTAATCTTGTTCCATCATGGCAAGGTGATATAACCTTTCGAAATGTTGAGCAATTGAAGCGAAATATGGCACACTTGGAAACGAAAATAAAAACAAATATCAGGAAACCTCTCATGGCATGGGCAACACTTTAAAAGTCGTTGATTTAGAGTGGTAACAAACAATTCACCTTTTACATTTAAGAGAGCCTTTGGGGTTGTCAAAATATGCTGCCCATGAGCCAGGCAGTATTCATTTATCTGGTGGAAGAGGTTTATATCTATTCACAGCCCTCTGACTCTTATATCAAAAACCAATATGGTTGAATAGCAAGAATACTCCCTTAAGATTATTGAAAAAAGAACCAAACTGATATCCAAAAACAGCTATACATCTGTGACAACAATATTATCTTCCCACAACCTGCCAGAGCACCTGTTATAAAATCTTTACAAGAATTTTGTATGCTAAATTGTCGTGGAACCATAATTTGCGCAATTCTGTGAGAAGAGCTGTGAACAAAAAACATATTCATTGGTATAACTTTGCATAATATGCTGTGTTGCTTATCAGGCAAAATTGCATACCAAAACTAATAGCCAAATGTAAACACCACCTAATGTTACAATATCACATTCAAGGCACCGCTAAAAAAAAAAGGCTCTCCACAGCAGGTATTAACATTGACTCTGTCAGATCTGGAATGCAGAGTTGTTGGGACCAGATAAAGTGACAGCCACCAACATGCTTGCTATTCCAGTCATTTGTTACTTGTTCATGATGAAATAAACAGTAGAGTTGTGTCAACTGACTATGGATACCCACAGGCTTCCACACAAAGTTAAAAAATAACAAAATGAATGACTTTTCTCCAGACAGTATTTTATAAAAATTTTCATTAAATGCTTCAAATTTTTTTATTTTTTATTTATTGCAACAACACACCACAAGGGCTCACAGCCTAAATACTATCGCACCGTGGGTGTCGACAAGGAGGGAAGAGGAAATACAGCGTTTTCAAAAATATTGTTGTATATTTGTCCATTATAGCTGATATACGAACTCGTCTGCGGTCTTAATACAAAGTTTTAGGTTGTGGTTTACATGCGTTGTATCTTCTCTTTTGTTCACGATTAGTTTTTTAAAGAGAAAAGGAAAGTTTCTATATATATATATATATATATATATATATATATATATATATATATATATATATATATATATATAAAATTTTCTCTTCAAAATACTCATTGTGAACAAAAGAGAAGACACGACGCATGTAAACCACAACCTAAAACTTTGTTAAGTTAAAATGACAGATAACAAACAAAACACAGAATTTCAAAAGTATCTTGTTTTCGGAACCATAGAGTGGCAAGAAGAACTATTAACACCCATTTAATAGATTACCACTAAAACTATCTTTAAAGGTTTGGCAACCAAAACTCAACTTACTAAGTTTATAGAAAATGGAGTTTTTCAAATTTTGAGTTTTATTTCGAAAACAAAATTTTCTCCGAAAATTACACAGCTATTTTAATGACATTTGGTGGACATGTTGCTTTGGGAAAGGCCTTACTATATACCAAAATTCAACTTTCTAAGTTTATCGAAAATTGAGCTATCCAAGTTTGTTAAATTAGATCAAAGTTGCTCAGTTTTGAGGACAGTACATAACCACTTTCAGATTAAAAAAAAATCATAGGTCGCTAGATATTAGCAAAAATAAAAAATTTGCCAATTTTTGTAAGTTTCATTGTTTTATTCTTTATGTCCTTCAAAGGAAATGCAATATTGAAGAAGTATATTAATATATTATTGAATTTGCTTAAGGGATCTAAAGAATTCAATATACAATCCCAGCTAATTGTTGCACATAGTTGTGAAAATATACTGTAGTTATGCTGAGCAAACAGTTTCCACGTTTTTTTACAATTTTTCTTTTGGAATCAGTTAAAGACAACTTACATAGGCAAGCTTCATGATCAGACAAACCAGCGTTAACAACATAACAGCCTAAAACATTCATACCTACATTTGTACATATGTAGTCTATAATACTTCTGGAGTACTGGGAACATCTAGTTGGTGAATCTATTAACATATGCAGATCAAAAGAATCCAACATACAAGACAGGTTGGCAACATTAGAAGAGCCTTTATTTAAATAATCGAGATTAAAATCTCCTGTGAGAATCACAGTAGAATTTACAGGCAACGCAGAGAGAACCATCTCCAATCTTTGAAGAAAACAACTACTATTAGAAGTAGGCGATCTATAAATGCACAAAACATACACAATCAATTTCTTGCAGTAGGCAATAGAGAACTCAAAGTCCTTTTCCACTAGGAGCTGATTGTACTTATCAACATCAACAAAGTTATAACATTCTAAAAAGTCTTCTCTTATCATAATCAATGTGCCCCCATGAGAAAAACAAGATCTATTAAACCAGGATATTATAACATAGGAGGACACAGAAAAACCTTCTTCTGGCTTTAGCCAATGCTCAGTTAGCAGCAGTATCTCAGAATTGCCTACACTATCCAAGAATAAATTCAATTCATCAACCTTATTACATACAGATTGAATATTTAAAAGTACAACTGAGAACTCTACTTTTTTGTACTTAAAAAAGAAGTTTTACTGCTGCCACTAGCATCTTGTCTTACAGATTCATTAGCAACTGAATCACTATAATGAGGTACCATGGATTCATAAAAGGCCCTATTTTCAGGCTCAATAAAAATTAAATTTTTTATAATAGGTTTGCTATCAATTATTTCTACTATTTTCATACAGATTTTAGGATTATTGATCAAGTGTCCTGGCAACATATAAGAGTTCAAAAGAGAAATATTATCCTGTGAATAGTTATTAACTTTCATCAGAAAATCACAAATTTTATTATTGAATTTGCAAACATTTTTGTAAATTCTACTCCCAACCAGGCCAGGACTCAGAACAGGCAAGAATATAAAATTCGTTTGGGTACAATTTTTAATTTTGTCCCATATGTTTTATTTTTGGATATTTTCTTCGAATATAATCATAAAAACCAGCATTTATAATCACAAAATCACTCTTATCATATGTTTTCACCAGCATATCAACGTTTTCCAGAACACCTTCAAAAGAAGCACCGGGCTTAATAATAGACTGTACAGTGTAATTCTCACTTTCCAATTGTTTCACTAATAGAGGTCGGAGATATCTGCCATACTCGTCACTTAAAATTAGAATCCTTTTTGGTTTTTTATTTTTAATATAGGTCTTATAACTTTCATTTATAACGTTTTTATTCTGAAATACAAAGTGTTGGTTTACAGGACTATCCTGTTTATGTTCAGTCAAGTTCTCATAGACGGTACCACCATTATTATCATCACAAGTATTCTTAGCTAAGCGCTGTAATTCTAAATTATCGTAGCGAAGCCTCTTGGTTTCACTTATCAATGAATAATTTTCCTTTTCAAGTGTTTCAATACTCACCAGCAGACTCTTCATCAGTGAGTTCAACTTCTCCTCTTCCTGTTCCAGTTCAGTCACCTTGCTCTTCTCCTCGTCCACATTCCCTTGCAAAGTTTTGCTTCTTTCATTTATGTTGCAAATATCTCTATTTAAGTCTGCCATTTTTACCCTGTACTCATTTAATTGATCCACAAATTTGTTTTCTACCTCAAATACCTCATCCTCAAACTCCTGTGTTCTACGCTTCATTCTACTCATAAACATATATTTCTCCCTTATAACAGCATTCAATGTGGAAGCCTCTGATGAAAGATGATCTACTTTCTCCTGATGTCTAGCAGTCATGTCTTCCTTTTCTAAATCTTTTTGGCTGGTCCTATGTTCTAAACTACTTATTTCCAAAAGGATCTCTTCTCTACTGGTCCACTCATTCTGAATCCTCTTGCAGTCTTGTGAGCACATTATTGCAAAGTTCTTGTATTTCTTGTGATACTTCCAATCCCTCTCTAAACAGCTAGGGTGGAAAACATTATGACATTCTATACAGAAGTAATTATTGAATTCCTTTCTACAGCATCTGAATTTTGAATCCATTTCTGCTGAGTCCAACACTGGCACTTGGATAAATGATTCTTTATGACCAATGAGTTTTGCAGCCACTGATAAGTTTTATAAATATTAAATTTTCAAATTAAATATTATTTTTATTGTTAGATTCTTCATTTATCAAATCTGTATCAAAAACACCTAATCTATCACTAAAAGGTCCACAAAAAACAGCAACAATACAATATCAATTTCAATAATACTCTCCAACTAGAACCCACAAATTTCCAGCAAACTTCAGAATAGAAATATACGTGCCACTTCATGAATAATCATATTTATATTTAGTAATGATTTAGTAATGATGTTCCCATTATGTGGTGGAGCTCCATCTTGCTGGAACCACATATGCGCCACTGTATTGAGTGGCAAATTTTCTAATATTTGCTCCAGATTCTGCTGCAATAGATTCAAATACTTCTGTGTTCTGCATTCCATCAAAAATTATTGGGACTATCAAGTGACCATTGAGGATGCCAAGCCACACATTAAATCCCCACCTAACCTGATGATGTACTTGCCTATTTATTAACCGATTTGCATCGGTCTAATAGACATTGTTATTTCTATTAAAGCAGAATTAGTGAATAGTGTTTCATCAGACCACAGCACTTTGAGTGGAAACTGACAATCTTCGTCACATTTTCTTAAAAACCACATACAAAAATTTAGCCTTCTCTCCACATCGCCATCCCTAAGACCTTGAATTATATGTTCTCGATACGGGTGAACATGTTTTTTCAGAATACGTTGAGCAGTAGACTTGGCTATGTCGAATTATTTTTGATTTGACACAGAGAGACATGGGGGTTTTCAATAGCACTTCCTATAATGAGATGTTGTACATTTTCATTACTGTTTCTTGTATTCTTTTTTCTAGCTTTAAATGGTCCATGATTAATTATTTTTCAGTCTTTTAAAAGTGGACTTTCCAGGTTGTTGTCTCTCTGGATATCTTTGCAAATACATCTGTTGAGCTCGCGTATCATGTCTGTGGCAAAGAATGAAACATACGACAATATCATATTTCTTGTAATTTTAATATCTTCCCATCGGCACTTGTGCTGTTTATCAGGCCTTGTAAACAGTTACCACCATTCTAAATCAGGCCCTGTGACATCGCTTTGCGAAATTCACTTGGACTTGTTAAGATGTGGGTGGTCTTTATACCATAAAAATCTGTCTCTGTAGTTGATATAAATTAGAAAGCTAAACTTTAGCCCTCCAAGAAAAACCTTTAACTGTGGGTATTGTGAAGTACAATTAGATGAATTTAAACTTCCATGAAATTGAGCACTTACCTATTTAAAGCAACAGGTTTTCAGAACAGTTCAGTCGAGATTAAATTTATTTGACAGGAAAATTTCCTCTAATTTTTTTTAAGAGGTGATAAAATTCCCTGCTATGAACCTTTCAGAAAAGTCTGATAATCTTTACTTCAAAATTTTAAATTGGATAATGATATATGATTGACACCGCCTCAATTTGACATATGACAAAGACATACATTCAAAAAGATAAACAAACAAATAATGTTTGAAGACACAAAACTGAACATAAACAAATAATCCTGAAGCAAGAGATTTAATTAGACGTAAGACCTTATTTAAGGTATAATATTTTCCTGTATTAATGGAATTGTTTAATTTTAGCTGCCAATATTAAAGTAACACCACAAAAGAACAACAAAGACATAAGGGAAACTTTACTGCGGTGCCACCTATAATTAATCTCGATGAGAGAGAGAAGTTACGCAGCCAGGATCAGCAACCTGTGTGACAAAGTGATGTATAGTACAGTAGTATCCCAATTAGCACAATTTGTCGCTGAAACGTAGCAGCGACTGTCGTGATAACTTCTAAGTGTTTCGCCGCCAGTAAGTGGTCCATTATAGAAACGTTCCTATCAAGGAGCACCACCAAAATAGGGAGTGGCGGCAATGTTGCAGCGTGGTATCAGGAAAAGCCAAACCTTTAAAGATACTTTCACTAAAAGCTACCAAGTGGGACTATGACTCAACATTGTATACTTACTTTGAAGTAATCTTTACGTGGTAATCTATTAAATGGGTGTTTATAGTTCTCCTTGCCACTCCATGGTTTCGAAAACAGAAGATACTTTTGAAATTATGTGTTTTGTCTGTTATCTGTCATTTTAACTTAACCAAGTTTTAGGTTGTGGTTTACATGCTTCATGTCTTATGTTTTGTTCACGATTAGTTTTTTGAACAGAAAAGGAAAGTGCTTTATGAAAAACAAGTTTTGTTAATAATACATTATATATCGTTGTATTAATTAAGCAGAACATGAGTAATCATTAAGTTTTAGGTTGTGTTTTCTTGTCTTGTGTGTTTTGTCTGCGATTACTTTTTTAAGAGCAAAATAAAGTGCTTTATGGAAAACAATGTTCGTTAATAATCATATTGTGTTGTTTGAATTAAACAGAACATGAGTAATCATTTTTTTAATTGTTTGATATTCCGTTTGGGAACAACTCGTCTCATTTTTAGTTAATATTTCACTGATGTTTGTTGACAATAGTGGCATGTTTATAACAGCATAACACTTTGAGAACACCCAAATCACCACAACACATATTTCAGAGACCTTACGATTGTAATGATCGTAAGGTCTCTGAAATATGTGTTGTGGTGATTTGGGTGTTCTAAGTGTACTTATTAGTGCTCATCACAGGTTCCAGTTTTCACATAGTTTCACATAGCATTACACTGTTTTAAACAGCTGCTTTTATCTGCTTCACTTCTGACCTTCCACCAAAATGCTGTAGGATGTCTGTCAACTTTTCTTTGTTGCTAAAGTGGCTTGATTTTATTGACGTGTGACATTATTATTGGAATTACTCACTACTGTACTTACATACCCTCAACAATGCTGTTGTAATGTAACAATCATTTCTTATAAATCATGTAGGGTGCAAAATACATTATAGTGCATTTGAAGGGCGACTACTACCTTATACTAGCCACAAATACTAAAATGCACTTTTTCAGGTAGCGGAAACGTCAGTGCCACCAGAATATATCACCAAAAAGTTCCACAACTATTGGGTGTAATATGAAGAGGTCAGCAACGTCACGGCAACTATTAATGCTACCTGAGAGTGGCTGCAACTTTGATGTAGCATTTCAGTAACATAAGATAGTTTGAGCTACTGTCGTTTTCTACTTTCAAGTTCCCGGAACTTTTGAGTCATTCTATAAGTAATGATGACGTTTGTAATACCTTGAAAGCAACTATGAAGTTGCATAATTCCAAAGTAGTTATATGTGGTAAATATTATGTAATTGTTAATGCTAATGTGTAATATTAAGTTAATTACACCATAGAGTAGCAGAATTAGTGGCGATCACGTAATAACTATTCATTTTAAGTTCCGATCTCAGTTGGCATCACTTTGGTGCTATTTGGCATATGCTTATAGGCTAGTGATTGATGTACTTTTACTCTATGCTGAAGATGTAAATACATAGGTTCAAAACAAAATATGTTTTCTCTTTATTGGTTCAACACCCACTAACTGCGCTTTACAAAATTGACATGTGACAGTATACAGTTATAGGGAATGTACGTTGAAGGCTGAAAAAAGTATAGTTTTCTACATGTGTTTCTAGCAAAACGAGTCATACAATAAAGTAGATGCAGTATGCAACTTCTAAAAATCAACGTACCTGGTGGAGCTTCATTCCTCTCGATGCTATGTCTCAAGTGATGGCCTAAGGAGTCCCCATATGATATACCGTGAGTGGTCCTGTATCTTTCTATATTGGTGTTACTATAGATTGGCACTGCATCTTTATTTACATGTGATATGTTGGCACTTTCACTTGTGTTCTGATATATAGGCGAATGAGTCCGATTATAATTTGTATCTTTATATGTGTCCTGGGTCAGTAGCGGATATATCTGATCTATGTCTACATAGTTGGCGTTGTTCTGTAAAAGAAAAACCAGTCATTAGAGCTGGGCTGTGAAAATCTATATTTTTTTCCTAACCGAACTATGAACATGAAGCTAACATGTTGGTTCAAAGTTTAAACTGGAAAAAACAGTAGGTCTAAAATTTACAATTGAACATCAGCCTTATATAAAACATCTATACTACTCAAAAAATAAAAGTAGTGACATTTTTTACGTTTAATATTTTTATCGTTCCTTGGAATATCTAACTCAAATACAGATATAGAGATTTTTTCACTGGCTTTACAAGTGTTGAAGAAGTCTCTATATATTATGTATTTAGTGTGGAGCGTTGAATATCTAAATCAAAATTAAATTATGTGTTGAACCATCATTTATCAAAACAATTACAAAACTTAACTCTAATACTCTCTTTTTCTTTTAATCAACTTATAGCCTCGAATGTTCAAACTTCACAAAAATAAAATGACAAATTAATATAAGAATATATTGTAAGTAGGCTGTGGGCGATTTTAGTATTAAACCATTGTCGCAGGTTGCCACATTAAAATGAAGCAATTAAACAATCAACAAATTGTTGAAGTTGGCAGAAATGTAACATTACTTTATGAAGGGTATTCACACCATCTTGCCCAGCAGTTTGAGGTTGTACAGGGAACTGTGTGGAAACTTTGAAATTATATGGAGAAACAGGTACCGTACCGAAGTGAGCAGGTACAGGTACTGGTCGGAGAAAAAAGAAAAAACTACAGAACATGATTAATGTTTTCTTTGATCACAAGCCCTTTCAATAGCAGAAACACAGGATTTTAAACAAGATTTTATGAGGGCAAGAGAAACAATAATTAGTGACAAAATTGTCAGGAATAGGTTAACTGTCACTAATTTGATGCCTAGACGCCCTGCTAAGGTGCTCATATTAACCAGACAACATTCGAGTTAGATTAAATTCATTGTGAGTGGGCTATTCCAGTCCCCCCACCGCGACCTTAGGTCTATTGTGGCTCACGTCTAATTGCTTAAATTTCACCCATCAAATCCAGCTCCATGTGGAAGTCGATTCTTGACAGTGAAAGTTTGTTTGACAGGTGTACTGATATCTTGAGTGACGTCGCTTGTCCGTTTTGAAGTTTAAAGAGAGATAACCTCTCTCCGAGTTCATCTGGATCCGACATCCGTCAGTGATTCATTCGAGGCAGTATCATGAAGTCCCGCCTCGAGCAGCATCCAATCTCCAGTTGTAATCCACCCGTAGAGATCTCAGCTCTCCTCCGGGTCCGTCTAAAACCGGCACCCACCAGTCCTAGACTCAAGGTGATATTGAGTCCTGCTCCCGAGCCTCACCCAAGCAAGGCCGTCCATCCATTTCGAAGCACACAGTGGGGGCCTCAAACTCCGGGTGTATACCGCTAATCAGAGATCTCAACCCCTTCCGGGTCGTCTGGACAAACGATACTCACCAGTGCTCAAAGGACCGTATCATCTGGAACCCCCCCTCTCGAGTAATAACCAAGCGAGGTCAAGGCCTCAAAATCCGGGTGCACACAGAAATATCCACCTCCCTCCAGGCTCACCTGGACCAGACCACGCCAGTGTTTGACACCGATTAATCGCCTGTAACGACAGGCAGGAGTTACCTTGCGCCCATTCTTTTAGTTAGTCTCCGGACCCACAGAACATAGCCAGAGATGACATCAATTTGAAAGTGATAAATAGATGATTTTAAAATGACAGCTAGGCAATGGCACCAGAAGAAAGAACTTATAGAGATGTTGAGCAATAAAGGTAAAATATTGTAATGAATAATAAAAAAAGACTGACCTCTTATACAGTAGTTATGCGTGTGTAATTTACTGTCACTCATTTACTATTGGTAACATTGCAGTCTTAATAAAGACTACAATGTTACATGTTACAATTTTACATAATAATGTAAGGTATAATCTTTGAAGAAGAAAACAAAGTAAGACAAGACAGCAAAAAAAGCGTAAAACCTTCAACAGTAATGGTACTTGCACTGAAAACTGATCAGGAAGAAGCTCTTTACACTTCAAACACATCAATCAAAAAGAGCTTCTAATAGCAGCTTGAACATAACTGGGAACTGGATTCTATAAGCACAGAGGTCCTTAAGTTGCCATAAGCAAATCCTACTTAGTTTTTGTCTCATATTTTTAAACAATATTTTTCTTTTAGCAAATGAAACACCATATTTCTGTTGTTTGTACATAAATGTGTTGATTAGGCATAGTTCCTGAAAAAGGGCGATGTTAAAAGAATACGAATATAATAGTTTTGACTATGTGAAGACTGTAACCTGTGATGAGCACTGATAAGTAGGGTCCAGTGGGGTAAATGTAAACAGGGGTAATTGTAAACGCCATGAGCAATCCATTTAAAATTGCCGCCAGAATCTTATAACATTTGGCGGCCATGAAAATATCCCCTCCTTTCGTTGTATACAAAGAAACAGACTCCTATGAGCGCGTCTTCAGTCTGTTTTGTGTTCTCTTTCCAACCATTACAATAATTCTGTTTTTTCATTGGTGATTACTGTGTAAATATTCATGTGAAAATTAAATTTTAACAGTAAGTATTATAAAATATGCTTAAATCGGTTGCAAATTCTATAATTTTTAAGCTAAACTATGTTTTTAAACTAGCTATCTTACTTTAATAACATTAAAAGAGTGTTTACTTTTACACCGAATAAAAGTGTGTAGGGGCAAATGTAAACGCTTGGTTGGGGCAAATGTAAACAGACTTTAGGGGTATATGTAAACGTAAATTTTGATCAATGAATTTGTTCTAGATGCCCAGAAAATATATTCGCAAAACTAACGGACCGGCTTATACCAAAGAAGACTTAGAAAATGCCGTTAGAGATGTGCAGAACCGAAATATGTCATACAGACAGGCACAAGAACGTTACAATGTACCAATTGCCGTTATTTTCCAACGTATTAATGGAAGAAAAACTGCCATCGATTCTTTAGGACGTGGTCGTAAACCAACGTTTACTTATGATACAGAAAAGAAAATCGTCAATTGTTTGTTGGCTCGCGCACAGGCTGGATTTCCGTGTGATAAGGACGAACTGTTGGACCTCATTCAGGAATATACAAGATCTAACAACCTGTCAACTCAGTTTGTTGATGGCCGCCCAGGTACAGATTGGTATTACTCGTTTTTAAAACGGCATAACAATCTTCTATCTTTAAAAAACCTGAACATCTACAAAAGTGTCGCAAAGATGCCAGAAGGCCGGACGTAATTTACAAATTCTATGATGACTTAAGTAGCATATTTGATCGATTTGGAATAACATCTCTGGAACAGGCACCTTTTGTTTTCAATGCGGATGAGACGGGCTTTAAAAGCGACCCATGTCGATTAAGGGCTATTGGACAAAAGGGAAAGCCATTAAGTCGCGTTTCTGGGGATCGGGTCGGGAATCTACTACGGTCCTAGCATGTGTGGGAGCAGATGGGTATGTGCTTCCTCCTCTTATTATATTCAAGGGCGCTGGTATACAAGCCCGCTGGGTGTCTGATAAAGCATATCCCGGGACTTTGTATGTAGTGTCTAAAAATGGTTGGATGGAAGAACCGCAATTCTTCACCTGGTTTTCCAAGAGTTTTATACCTCATGTAAAAAATAAAAGACAATTAAAGGATCTTCCAAACCAAGCAGCGGTGCTAGTATATGATGGGCATGCTAGCCATATTAGTGTGCGTATAGTTGAAGAAGCTATGTCTAACAATATTACCCTGATTAAGTTGCCGAGCCATTTAACAGACATGCTGCAGCCTCTCGATAAATGCTTGTTTGGTCCTGTCAAGACTTTTTGGGAGAAAAAACTTATCGCGTTTGGAAAGAAACAAATGGGTAAGGGAACTGGGAGATTGTCTAAAACGGAATTTGTTGAACTACTGGCTGAAGTTTGGACTCATGCAATAAAACCAACAAATATTGTATCTGGTTTTAGAAGTTGCGGGATTTTTCCCGCCGACAAAACTAAATTTCCAACAAGTTCCTTTAAACAACGTGAATTAGAGGAATATCTGCAAAATCAGAACACTTCATCTAAAGAAACTGTTAATTCTACACAAAAAACAGGAAACTCTATAGATGCTTCTGAAGATATTCCACAATTAGAAGAATGTCTGCTGAATCAGAACACTTTATCTAAAGAATCTATTTTATTTATTTATTTTTATTTATTTATTCAACGGATTAACCATTTACAATAATAATAAGAACATCTAAAACTACATTAGTCTCAAATAATCACAATATGAGAACATAAAAAAAAAAATAAAAGCAAAACATAACCTGTATACCATATGTATGACAATTCAATCAATAACACCTCTCAAAATTCCTCTAATTACACGGTCAGAATCATTAAACATGTCCAAGAGCTCCGAATACTCATTTGCAGTTCTCGCCACTCTCGACATCGGACTGAAAAAGCCATAATTGGTTCGATGGAAGGGAACCACAAAAACCTCCCTCGCTCTCGTGCAGTTCGGAATCCTTAGAGAGACTAACTCAAGCAAAGAAGGACTATCAATTTTATTCACTAATAATTTGTGCAAAAAACAAACATCACTGACAATCCTTCTACCTCTCAGTGACTGCAAGTGCAGCCGATTCCGCAAATAAGAAAGGTTAAGATCATTTCTCTGCAAGCCCATTCTGTAAGCACAAATTCTTAAGAATCTATTTTGTACGGCCTCAATCTGATTGATATAAATATTGTAATTCGGGCTCCAGACTACAGAAGAGCATTCCAACAAAGAGCGAACCAGAGCACAATACAGCCTTCTAAAGCTATTGCATGAAAAATCCAGAGTTGATCTATGAATAAATCCTAACATTTTATATGCCTTAGACACTATGTACTCCATGTGATCCCTAAAAGATAATTCCCTATCCAATACAATGCCCAAGTCTTTAATCATTTCCTTCCTCTGTAAAGCACCAGAGCCCATGGAGTACACAAAGTCAATGGGAAACTGAGCTCTAGTGAATGTAATGCAGAAACACTTATCAACATTCAGAGTCAGAAGATTGTCACCACACCACCGAGCAAAACGATTTAAGTCTTCCTGTAGAAGTAAAGCGTCCTGTCTGGAACGAACAATCTTGAAAATTTTGATATCATCAGCAAACATCAAAATCTGACTATGCTTAAGTGAATGTATGACATCATTGATAAAAAGATTAAAGAGGACTGGTCCACAATGTGAACCCTGAGGAACTCCTGAAGAAACAGTAATACTACCAGAAATGAAGTTCCTGATCTTTACACTCTGGGACCTACCCATAAGGAAGCTGCGCACCCAAGACAACAAATTGGCATTAAAACCCAACAATGCAAGTTTTGACAATAATAAGGCGTGATTTACCTTATCAAACGCTTTGGAGAAATCTGTATACACCGAATCAATCTGTAACCTATCCTCCAAAGCAGAGACCAATACATTCTGGTAAAGAAGAAGGTTGGTCGTTGTAGATCTTCCCTTAAGAAAACCATGCTGCTGTTCGGCGAAAACATGTCTGCATTCCCAAGTTATATGCCTAGAGACAAAAAAGTCCAGAAGTTTGGGTATCTCTGACTGAATACAAACAGCTCTGTAATTAGTAACCAAGTGCTTTGGTCCCTGCTTATGAACGGGCTTCAAATAAGAATGTTTCCAAACATGTGGAAACTCACCAGACAATAAGGACATGTTAAAGAGAATCCTCAGTGGAATTGCCAAGGTGAAGGCACAAGATTTTAACAGATGGGAGGGGATTCCATCTGGGCCGTAACTAAGTTTATCTTTCAAACTACAGATACGATCAATAATATCAGCAGAAGTAACACTAGGCACAGTCATATTTACCGACTCACGCAAAAAAGGATCGGGACCGACACCGCCAGCCTGTACCTCATACACAGATGAGAAAAAACTAGCAAAAAGATCAACCGAATCATGCAAAGAATCACTCCTAACATCATCATAATACATAGCCTCAGGAAGATCATAAATCCTCCTCAACTTGTTAATATAAGACCAGAAAGAACCCGGATTGTTTTCAAAATTATTCTCAGTATAAGCAATAAAATTTCTGTAACAAGTATCACGAAGATTCCTACATTCCTCTCGGAGACCAGAAAACCTAATATAATCATCTATTCTACCATATTTTTTATACTGACTGTGTACCCTCTTCTTCTCAGTTATCATGCCTCTAAGCTCGACACTAAACCAAGGAGGGAAACATGATTTTTTACATCTCTTAACTGGAACAAACCGATCCACAGCATTAAACAGAATGTCATAAAAGCACTTCACAGCATCATTTATCTCCAATGACTCAAGATATTCCCAGTCAAATTCGGAAAGAAAATAATTCATGGCACAATAATCAGCATTACGAAAGTCATAAAAATACTCTTCATAGGGTTCAGTTGGGGGAGTCTCAAGTGAAAAAGAAATGTCTAGGGGCACATGATGTGCAGTAGCAGGAAAAATCGGATCCAAAGATGCATCAACACATATGTTATCTATATTACTAAAAACTAAATCTAAAGTTCTATTCAATCTATTAAGTACAAAATTTTTTTGGAACAAGCCCCAAAAACCAAAACTGTTAGAAACAAGTGAGGCTGATGGACTGTTACCACTAATAACTGGAGCACTCTCAGCACTACTTGTCCAGGTAACGTTTGGGAGGTTGTAGTCACCACAGACAACGACCTCAGAATTGGGATGATCAGACAACACACTGTCGACTGAATCACAATGGTGTTCATATATAGCAACTTCTGAATTGGGTGGAATGTAACAAACACCAAAAATGAGGCTCCGCCTTCCTATCCTCACCTTCACATAAACTTCATTAAGTGAAATATCACCAGCAATCCTAGTAGAATCAAGGTCTTTATGCACAGCTATCAGCACACCACCCCCCCGATCCCTGATATTGCCCGGAATACTGTCACGATCACTACGGTAAATATTATAATTCATAAAAGAGAGTTCAGCATCAGAGTGGGAAGCAGTAAGCCACGTCTCCGTCAACATAACAACATGAAAACAGCAAGAAGACAGACCCTGTCGAAGCCTGGGTAATTTTGTTCGTAGTCCACTAACATTATGATAATGAACAAACAAGGAATTCTCATCACCAGGAGTGCTTAACAATAAATGGTCATCCGACACCCCTAGTTTTTTTTGAGGGGAACAATAGTCGGAACACCGTTAACATACTTAATCTTGAGGTTAACTTCACCATCATCCACCCTCCGCCTCAATTCACTGACCACAGACTTGGAGTATGCACTTTGCCTAGGGGTTCTGTCCTGCCTAACTCTGACATTACGATACAAATGATCATCCTTGAGTCTTCCAGTCCTGCGCAGAATACTAAGTACCTGATGTTCATCAGAGAGAGTAACCTTTAGAGGTCTAGGAACGGATGCACTGCTGGAATGCCTACCCAGGCGAAATAGCCTAATCTGGGAGTAATCACCCTCAGGACACAACTTGTGGAGGATATTCTTCACTTCCAGTCTGTCAACATCACTCTCACCACGGCTAGCAGTAGACTCAGACTCAGATTCGGGGAGTCCAAAAATAATAATATTTGACTTCCTCTTGTCTCGCTCACGAATCTCCTGTATTATATCCTCTATATAGGAGTCACTACCAGCTGGAACCTGTACAGTATTGGGCAACTCTGCTGTTACCTTCAATTTCTCAAGCTGCTTCTCGACATCACTAATTCTAGCAATCAGGTTTGGCAACTGTTTGAGACCATCCTCACAATCAGAACACAGAAACAACAGCTTCCTCTTCTTCATCTCCATGCATCTAATCTCAGAGGCACTAAGGTCTGAACACTGCTCACAGAACAAGAGCTTACAGGTGTCACAACTAAAGGTCTTACCAGTAACACCACATTTTGAGCAGTCACTCATGATTTATGGACAGCTGTAGATAAACAGTATAAAATGAATTATAAATAAACTGATAAAGTTAAAAGCTTTTTCCATCAACACAATACCAGGAGATAAGATAACCACGGTGCAAAAAAAAATAACTGTTCAATTGCAGAATACACTCCAACAAAGAAAATTCAAATGTAACTTCCACTACAATGTTCAAAATCCGTAACCAACACTACCACCAGTGCACACAAACAAATGCTGCAGCTTGTCATAAACCTTAACAAATTTGGATATAAAAAACTTGTGATAAGAACCATAAAAGTACAAGCAGATATTTCAGATGTTCACACTTTGCAGGTATTTAGCATATGTTTATTAGTACTATACAAAAAATAGGAAACTCTATAGATGCTTCTGAAGATATTCCACAATTAGAAGAATGTCTACAGAATAAAAACACTTTTTCTAAAGAATTTTATAATTGTTCACAAGAAACAGAAACCTCTATAGATACCCCCGAGGATACCCCTAAAGGTATTTCACTTGGTATTTCTGATGATCGCCACAACGAATCAATCAGGCAAGAGGCGAGGGCAGTAACTCCTCCAACACTTAAACAAAAACACCAATCTTGCAAACACAATATCACTGAAACTTGTACGTCTTCTTATATGACAACTAATATACTAGACAAACCAAACACATCACTTACCAAGTTGTTCTTTAAGTCACCAGAAAAAAAGGAAAACGTCACTACCATAGTAAAGCAAGTAGTACCAAGATTAAGACAACAGACATATGGCGAAATTTTAACAAATGAAGAAGTTCTCGATAGACTGAAGCAAGCACAGGAAAAGAAAATAAAGAAACCGAAACCAGAAAAGCAAAAAAGAACACTAGAAACCAAAAAATTGCCAATAAATAAAACGAAAAAACGAAAGACGACCAACAAAAAAAAAGTAATACAAGACAGTTCAAGCAAAGAAGATAATAACAATATAGATGACTGTTTAAGCGACACCTCAAGCTCTTGGGATTGGGAAGCCGACAAAGTTGACCAAGACCCAATTGATATAAACGAGACATCCCTTCAGGATTTAAAAACTGGAAGTTTTGTTCTTGTTCAATTTAAAGGCGGAAAAAGAAATACGACGGTCTATAAATATGTTTGTTCTGTTGAAAATATAATAGATAGTGATATTGAAGTCGTAGGTTTAAGAGCTATAGATAATACTAAGCAAAATTTTGCTATCGATTCAAAGGATTCAAGCTATGTCAGTCATGATCAAGTATTAGGTGTGTTGCCTTTCCCCGTAATAAATATGAAAGGAGAAAGGATCTTTTATCACTTTGAAAAAATTGTTCCAGTATTAGAAGATACTTTTTTGTAACAATATCATTCTTTTTTTATTACTAATACCTAATTCAAAGTTACCAATGTTAAGTTTAAGTCTTTAAATAAATACACATTAAGGCTTAGTTTGTAAGCAAATGAAACTTATTTTATATCTCGTAGTATTTTTTAATAGCTAAATAAAAAGCAATCTTAAATTAATGCCTTTTATTTTTTAGGGGTAAATGTAAACAGCCACCTAGAACAAATGGTTACACTTTTTGTAATTCAGTAATTCAAATGTTTACTATTGCCCCTTAAATTTTCTCATTTATACAGCTGGTTTTAATAGTAGCTGTTTACAATTACCCCAATACCTTAGGGGTAAAAGTAAACAGTGACAGCTTTTTGTAAAAATAGGACTTTAAAAAAAATCTTGGGTTTTTAAATGTTTTTTGGGTATTTTCATCAAATATAAGGCCTATACAATGTATAAATAAATTATGGCTAAGTTATTTAATATTTTGGAAGTTTTGCCACACAAGTAAAAACTGAAAATTTTTAAATTTGACAAATTCGTTTACATTTACCCCACTGGACCCTACACTTGGAGAAACCCACATCACCACCCCACCACCATGAAAAAATTATCTTAATAATTTTTTCATCCTCTCATGAAGCTAACGTTGTTAGTGAAACGATTGTTACGTCTTTAAAAAGATGTGTTGTGGTGATTTTGGTTTCTCCAAGTGTACTTATAATAGTTTTGAATTAAAAAAAAACTTTAAATAGTTAATTATTTTCAATTTGCTTAATATTATTATTATATTATGTTAATAAAATTGCAGAAAAAAAAACTGTCAACTTACTACTGAATTATCAAGATATGACGATCCTATATGTTGATTGGCATATATATGTTGTTGCTGTTGTAGTGGTGGTTGAGGTTGTGTGACAGGGTGTATGTTGATGCTTGCTGATGAAGCACTATTACTTTCATTTGATATACCAAGGATGTTGGCAAACCTTAAATTAAAATTTATACACATTTTAACGATAACTATAAATTTATAGAGTAAACATATTATCTTCCAAAATAAAATTAACAACATTTTATAGGAGTTCTTTTAGTAAAATGGTAATTACTTGACTTTTTTTTAAAGAATATACTCAAACATTTTACGGTTGAGCCTCGTTCATCCAAGCTTCTGTTTAATTCAGTCGAACGATGAATTTCATAACATTTGAGCAAAATTTGTTACATTCGCTTTCATCTGAGTGAAAACAGGTTTCGAGGTGACTATATAATTTGTACATACTGAATAGCTCCTGGGCGGTTTTTGCCATGGTCAAATTATTTAGCATTTAGTGGGTTGCTAGACACAGTGCTGAATTTATCACTAGGCCATCGGCTCAGAGTGCCACAAGTTTTATTTCATGTGAAATAAATTTATAAGTGTAACAGATTCTTAGATGATGAAATCGGAAACAAATCATCTTTTGGATAAAAAACAGCAATCAACATCATCAACATGAGTGACGACTTCGTAGCAGAGTGGGTGCATTTCAAGGAGTTTATCAAAGACATTTATTTCTCGGAAAAGAGGAAATAAAACTTGAAAAGGAGAAGCAAATTAGGAATCTACCTTTAGCATTCTTAAAACTCACACATGAAAAACAGGTGACAATATGATTTCCAAACCTAGACACAGCTTTGGAAATTCTGCTGTATATTATGATGCATCTGGGAAAAGAGCACTCAGAATTTTAAAAGAATAAAAAAATTAAAAAGTTCGGGTTGCAGCAAGTGACTTATGGTAGTGAATTTTCATTAAATGCTTCAAATTTGAATAACTCAATTTTTTATAAACTTAGAAAGTTGAATTTTGGTATGTAGTAACATCTTTCAAAATACAACATAGTCCCCAATTTCATGAAAATAGTTTCGTAATTTTCGGAGAAAAAAGTTTTTTCAAAAGAAAACTCGAAGTTTTCCCGGTAAAACTTGTCCGATTTTCCGGGCTAAGGAATTCGTCCAAGCCATTAATAACAGAAACGTACTTGCCGAGTGTCATACAAATCAGTTAATTATTTTTTGAGTTATCGGTAGGATACATACATATGTATATATATATATATATATATATATATATATATATATATATATATATATATATATATATATATATATATATATATATAAACATATAAAAATTGAAACTGACCCCAGATATGGGTTCTAGGGGTCCTCGTTTGCGCTCATTTGAATTTTTTTTGCAAAGTTTCACCATCGATACCTCTCTATTAGTGAATTTTTAAAAAATAAGAATTAACTAAAAACTGCTTAAGAAATTTCAGTTCAGATTCAAGGTTGTCTAGTTTAGATATTTTTGTTGCTATTATATAAAGTTATTAAAGATGGCGGATGTTGGTGTAGTGTGTGGAAGATGTTTAAATTGATGTTAACAGTGAGACATCATTTACGAAGCTGCTATCGCTAGAGGGATGGAACCTAAAATTTGTGGCTGGATCGGTAGCATGCTGCATAATCGGACCATTATTACCTCATTGCAGGGGGAGGTTGTCAGCTTCGGGTCTGCGAGAGGGTGCCCGCAGGGAGGAGTATTATCCACTGATTTGCTGGCTATCCTGCGGCTGTGGGAGGTTGAGGTCCAGGCGTGTGTGGATGATCTTGTTATAATGGTTAGAGGTAAATCTGAAGAGGAACTTTCAAATACTCTTCAAGGAGTGAATAATTGATGTCGGAGGGAGCAAATGTCTGTGCACCCCCGCAAAACCATCATTGTTCCATTTACCAGAAGAAGAAGGTTGGACAAATTAAAAACACCTATTCTTATGGGGGAAACAATTCTATTTATGTAACAGGTGGAATATCTGGGGGTTACCCTAGATAAGAAGCTCAACTGGAACGTACAGTTAGAGAATGTAATTCGCAGAGTCTAACTGCCCCTGTGGACATGCCGAAGAATCTGTGGAAATAACTGGGAAACAAGCCTACAACAGATGTACTGTCTCTATGTAGGCGTTATCAGATTGATGATAACCTATGGAGCTGTAGTTTGATGGCCTAAGGCACTTCGTGGTATCGCAAGGGCTAAACTGGCTCAGCTACAGAGACAAGCTTGTCTGATGATAACGGGCGCGATAAGCACTGCTCCATCAGCCGCTCTGGAAGTCCTCCTAAACACCCCATCTCCTCAGATTTGGCTGGAGAGGGAGGCTAGTTTAGTGTGTGCCTGTGTGATGACTTCAGCAGATTCAGAATTACAATACGAGAATGCGAAAGACATAACAGTGCCTGGACATAAATATTATAAGTACTGTATAATGCCCAAATGTACTTCCACAACAATAACTACCCCCAACAAATTATTCTTTAATGTACCTAAGGATGAGAAAATCAGGAAGAAATGGTGTACATTTTTCTGGTAGATTATTTGAATGGAGAACATTTTGAGGTTATGCTTTTATTTACATTATATTTTATAAGAAATTACTACATAAAATCCAACAGATATTTACAGGATAAAATAAGGTTCATATCAGACACATACATCCCAGATTTCACTCCTTTTAGCTCAGCACCCATGAAATTCCTAAAAACGCAAACATTGCTAGTACATAAATTTTTGGTAAATTATAAGATTGTCCTTGGACAAATCCAACTTCTGTAGCTATACTATAAGACTGTACAGATTTTAAAATAATTAATAAGAGTATATAGATATTAACAATAATATAAGTTGATAACAATAACTATCCAGCACACGTAAGTGGCATAAACACTAATGATATGAGGATCTCTGTGTGAGTAAGCGAGACTCACTTGGCCGATACCGGATCGTGACATCACATTAGGCCGTCTTTGTTAACAGCTGCGTTTTGGCGCGGAGACAATTATTTTGATTTTCTATTTTTTTTTACAGGAAAACTATTAGTTAAAAATTTAAATTTTATATGGCAATTGATTTTATATAATGTGGGGAACTGAATAAGAGGAGAATAAAAAATGTGCAAATTCCTTATGGTTATACAAGATATGAGAAAAAATTGTATACGTTAATTATAGTGTCTTAAGCTGGATCTTATAAAAATATTTTGACAGTTAATTATATTGTGCCTTAAGCTGCATCTTGTTAAAATATTTTGACAATCACAGGATGGTCCATAAGTCGGTGGTGATCCCTGCAATTGTTTTTTTCGAACACCCTTATATTATTGAATTTTTGCATTTTTTATCGAAATATGATGAGTGGTTGTAAGAAAAAAATCGGGATGCAGTAAGTGCGTTTTGGTAGCCAATTTTCATTAAATCCTTCAAATGTCAATAACTCAAATTTGCTATTAACCTAAGGTTTGTTGGCTAGGAAAACAGTTTTCTCTGAAACATTTTAAGTTTATTTTCGGAAAAGTTTGTTACATTTTCAAACAATAAGTAATTCTGATAAAAGATGGTACTATATAGGCTACACCGGTAACCAGATTGGTAAGTTTACAGATTAGCTCCTGAACGCTTTTCAAAAAACTATTTTCGGAAACCTGCCTAGCCCCCCCCCCCCTGGATCCACAAACCCCAGGAAAAATTTCTTGTTCACACCCTGCAAGGAAGTTACGGGACCAGGAGTGAGTAGGGGTGCTGGGCGGGGTAGGTAGTAAAAAGGAATAATGAGCAGAAAATGCGAATAAAACGGGCTTGAAAGCTGTCTTTTTCACATCTTGAAGCCATATGCCCTTAAACCCTGCCTACCCCACACAGCACCCCTATTCCCCCAGGTGCCGTAACTTCCTTGGCGGGTATGAAAAGACATTTTTCTTGTGGTTTATGCAACAAGGGTGGTTGTATGCACGGGAGGGGGGAACGAAAATCCCCAAGATGAAACACCCCCCGCAAGTCGAACCGGGGGGTCTGCTTCGTCGTAGCCATTTTCCTTCCCCCCTTCGTGTGCATAAACCACAAGAAAAACTTTTTGTTTATACCCCCCAAGGAAGTTACATGAACTAGGGCAAATAAGGGTCCTGTGCGGGGTAGGCAGGGTTTAATGGAGATATGGCTTCAAATAGACAGCTTTCAAGCAGTTTTCTTTGCATTTTCTGCTCATATTTTCCTTTTACTACCTACCCCACCCAGGACCCCTATTCACTCCCAGTCCCATAACTTCCTTGGGGAGTGTGAACAATAAATTTGTCTTGTGGTTTGTGCATCCGGGGGGGGGGGGGGGGGTGTTCCTAGTAATGTTTCTGAAAACAATTTTTTTAAAGCATTCGGGAGCTAATCTGCAAATTCACCAACAGGATTGATGCCTGCTTGCATTAGACATATTTGCTATTAAAAACATTTTTATGAAAATTCACTTCCATAGCGCACTTGCTGCGTCCAGACTTTTAAAATTTTAAGATAAATCTTGAATGGTATAGGTTATAAATAAAATATAATTACATTAGTGAATTCATTACTAGTAAGTTACCTTGTAGCCAAATCAGGTACAGAAGCACTAGGTGTATATTTGCCTTCATGAGCCCCCAATCCAACATCACTTATTGTAGCCTTTTGATTGCCGAACTTCTGAACTGTACTGTTTGCTTGAGTGGAACTACTAGCTACTGAAGACGTAGATGCCTGTGGTGGAAAGGAAGACCTACTGCCTGAGGACTTACGTTTCGGCTCCGTGGTCCATACATTAATAACTTTAAATTAACAAAAAATAAGGACTTTATAGGTTAAGTACAGAAAAGTTACACTTACTTGGCATCTCAGGGGGAGTATCTTTTTTAGAATACTTTCCAACCACCCCTTCTTTTATTGTTCTTAATTCTTTATTCTTACGCGATAGCATGATTCAAATAGTTACAATCCTCTCATTAAAGACAAATACACATTTATAATCTATCACTGATTAACGTCAACTTGGCAACAATAATTTTGGCGTTTTTGTAAAAATTTGAAGGCAAGATGCAAATGAAAACGGTTATTCATACACGATAAAATCTGTGGCATACAATTTTCATGAAAGTGTCCAACAATGTTAAAAATAGGATAATGGTACTCCCGGGAATTGACGAAATTATTTCAGCATGGAAAGATGGTATGAAGTCTATTTATTAAATAAATATTACATCTTGCACAGTCAGGTAGGAGGCATTAAATAAAAAGTTATGAGCTACATACACTATCTTGACACATTTGTTCAGTATGTAAAAAAGATTAAGATAAGCATTTACCGTAATATTTTCATTGTTTACATCGCTTTTTCAGGAATTGAGAATTGAAAACAAAAAATTATGATAATCATTATTATTATCATGAAAATTCACATATACATTTTATTTTTATTATTATTCTATGTCGTCATGGCATGGCATCCCGTCATATATGTCATTTTAAATGACGTCTGACGGGTATGTCATTAAACTCACTGTTTTCATTTACTACGGGTTTTTTCCCTATATTTTTTGGAGTAGTTATTTCTGTAACATTTGTTTTCTCTCTCTAAATGTGCTATCTGTAATATATTTAGAATTAAGGCCTAACTTTTTCATTTCTACTATTATGTTATTGGTCTCTAAATGCAGTTTGAACTTGAACAACTCAATTAACAACTGAATTTATTAGTACCTTCCATCAGTTTCGTCGACAAGGTTGACTTCGTCGGAGGGTTATAGTTATAGTTAACCTGCTGATGCAAAGATTATTTTAAAAACTGTTTTACCAACTACTGGCTAATGTAGACTAGTTCGTAAACTGATAATGGAACCGTATATAATTATATCCTAATTTTCTGGTTATATATATATATATATATATATATATATATATATATATATATATATATATATATATATATATATATATATATATATATATATATATATATATATATATATATATATATATATATATACAGGGTGTTTAAAAAAGACGGGGCAATATTTAAGGGGTTGATTTCCCAGGTCATTTTATGAAAAAAAGTTCCCATAAACATAGGTGCTAAAATGAATTGTTTCCAAGATACAAGGTGTTAATTTGTTTGTAAAATAACGATTTTTAAAAAATAATTCAAATATCTCTTCATCGATTGTTTTGAAATTTGGCAGCTTTGTTTGTAGTAATAATGGGCTGATTTGACCCTAATTAGATAAAGATTGTTAAGTCCATTGGCATTAGGGGGGACACCTCAACAAAAATTATTGTTCGTGTCTGTGATTTTCTGTATGAAAATGGACATGTCATAAAAAGGTTTTTATTTTTTATCGTGTAAACGATTCAAGATACGGAGAAACTTAAAGAGACAAAAAACTTGTAGTTTTAGTTTCTTTATCTCAAAATAATATACAAATCATATTGCAGTCAGTGGCGTACATTTTTATGTCACTAAATTTTATTGAGCCCATCGCAACACGCCTATATATATATATATATATATATATATATATATATATATATATATATATATATATATATATATATATATATATATATATCTGCCTTGAATATAACCTGGCAGTATCAGCACAAGAGGTATCACGCGCTTTAATTTTTATATTGCTTTTTCAGATATATTCTGGTTAGCGCTTTCACATCCAATCGACACTATAAAAGTAAGACAACAAAATTATGGAGTGAATCCAATACAAGCTATTAAATCTACTTATACATATGAACGTTTGAGAGGATTTTATAAAGGAGTACCAGTCGCACTGTTGACTGCCATTCCATCACAATATATGTTTGTTAAAACATTTTCAAGTACGCTGAAGTTTATACATGATAATGAAGAAGAAGCAAAACTTATAGATAATTTCTCACCTTCCACTGAGAACTTCGGGATTTTCAACGTGGGTATCTCAGGTATGTTGAAAATAAATAATATTAAAAGGTATGGCCATATGGCTATTGCTATGTGGGTCGCGCTGGTAACATATTAGACATAAAATAAATGTTCCGTAAAGTGCGCACGTAACATTAGATCTTAGATAAATGTTAGGTGCGCCGTGCCCATCTCTGCAGACGTAACTCATTATCCGTTATACGTGAGCGGATATCGAATTATTAAAAAAAAATACACAAACATTTAAGTCCATAATTCATAAATAACTCACTAATGTACCTGCTTACTTTTATAAGTATTTTTTAAATAACTTCCTTAAAAAGTTATAACTATCTATTATTTAAATTTCAATGTTCATTTATGGAAAAATATCACTGCTCTCTCGAGACTCACAGTTCATCCACTTACACAGTCTGGACTCAAGAAGTGCGTTATGGTAGTGATATTTCACAGAAACGCTCTGGCACCAAACAATTCTTCAATTAAATGCGTATAACTTTTTTTTGTAAGATAGAGATATACATTTTGGCATATAGTTTACCCTTTATAACGTCAACCTACGTACAAAATTTGACTGCAATAGCTTTGTTATTTTCGGAGACACCATATTTTTCCGAAGGAAAACCTAACATTTTCCCGAAAAACTTGGTTCGATTTTCCTGGCTAACGAACTTATTCAAGCAAGGTACCTGCCAAATTTCGTCCAAATCCACCGATTATTTTGAAATATCGGTGTGATATATATATATATATATATATATATATATATATATATATATATATATATATATATATATATATATATATATATATATATATATCTGTGTGTGTGTGTGTGTTATATGAATTTGTTGACTAACAAAACACAGCTTTTTAAACCACTAATTTATTACAGCCGACTATTTTCCAACACCACCATCAACTAAAATATTTATCTCTATTACTAAATGTCCATAGAACTATATTTCACTATACGCTCTCTATGATCGCTTATTATACACCAACACTATCTCAATATTGACGACTCAGTCTATCTGCGGCTCGCCTATTTATACTGTCCATCGAGATTCTAGACCTTCTACATTGTTCTACACCTGCCACTTTTGGCCCCTTCTAGAAATATAATTCCAGAGTATGCGCTGTTACCAACACACTTTACAAGATGCCTGTGACCATAGTAGTAACTGAATTTATAAACATAAGTTTCATAGAGACGGATGTGACACTTCCCCGTCCCGGTCGCGCATTCACAAATTCTCAACAGTAGGGATGTAAAGACGTCTCTTGTATTCTAATCGACGTAGACATGGCACGTAACTCCCACCACATGCTGTGTGATTAGTCTGGTTTCTTGTTTCTGGATTTTAAATTTAACAGTTTGTTTTGCCAAGCGTTCGTCGTTAAAATTTATAATTTATATTGTGTGCTGTAATTTCACATTTTTACAACATGAATTTACACTAGGTATGTAGTTAACAACTGAATGAACATTTCACAATTATTGTTCATAAATATGAAAATTATTCAAGTGTACTGAGAGCTAATCTTCTCTTTCAAGAGGACTCGGAAAAGTTTGTAGGAATCCATTCTGCAAAAACTTTTACGTAATCACATATCATAATGGCCAGAGGCCACAGAGGTAAATAAGTATAGTTGATAATTAATCCAGTTTATATTTTATTTTTTTATTTCAACAACACACCACGAGGGCTTACAGCCTAAATACTATCGTACCGTGGGTGTCGACAAGGAGGAAAGAGGCAACTTGTTAATTCTGGACTTGGAGGTTCGGAGGAGAAGGAAAAACATGCGCCGGCAAGGAATTCCACAAGTTGGAAGTCCTCGGGACAAAAGAGCGGGCATAACAAGATGTACTATCACTTGTATGAATGGCAATGTTTTAGAATTGTATTTCATAGGATATGGTGATACCAACAGACAGTTCCAGAAATAAATATGAGGGAATTGTAAGCGAAAGAAATACAGAATGCCATGTTCTTTTGGACATAAGTATCAAATTAAAACCAGACGTACAGATTAATATTTGAGGCATTCGCCACCCCTTTGTTATGGTATATTGATTACAAATTTAAGTGTATTCTTGGCCCACAAAAGTCAAAACGTTGAATACAACACAACAAATAATATAATCAACACCTGAACTGAAGAAGATTGACGTAATCATATAGTTAAATAAATCCCTTTTGGCTTTATGAAAAATAAGTTTATTTAAAACCAAAAAGTTCAATTAAATAACGAGTGATTAATTACAAGTTACAACTAACGAACTATGAACGTTGCTAATCGTGAACAAGTAAAGAATGATTCTAAATCTAACATAACTGGTACTTATAAACTAATATTGATTATTATGCGGTTTCCTAATGAAGTCTGTGACCGCCTGAGGTCGATGTCATGCTGAGTGGACGATATCGGAATGGATATCGTGGTATTGGTCTTACAGCAATCGGATACTAGGCAACGTAACTCCTCCATCCCTAATGCGAAGGACGTCCTGGTTCTTTCCAGTAAGTTCTTCTGCTGCAGATCGGTTTTTTATTGTTGTAGCATGGCCTTCTTCTTAAACTTATGTATGGAGATGTAACACAGGATGACCATTAGGATGATTGTGATTATGGTAGTCGTTTCCATGTGTGTTGAATGTATAAAACGATGCAGTACGTTATGTTGCTTACTTTTCTCCATCTGACTTTTTAATTTGCTGGCTTCCTTGAGATGTATCGGATTGAATCTGATGATATGTTGAGGCTGTGGCTGTAAGGGTTGTATCAACTCGGGTACCCATGTAATACTGGTTTCTTCATAGGTTGCTGTTCATGAATATTTTGTATTTTCCTGGTTGGCTATGTGTTATTGTGGTGGTCTATATATCTGATCTTGATGGCATTCTTTAGGGATACTGATTTTCTGATGGTGATGTTTTCAGGTAGAGCGAAGCATGTGATACAAGGACTTTATTGTTTTGGGTTGTTGGAACAATTAGGAAATAATATCTTGAATTAGGAAGTTTAGGAGATAAAAAATGTATATTTTAAAGATTAACATTAAAATTGGTGAAGTCAAAATATTTAAAAATGTGATTTTAGTGAAAATTAATTCATCGTCTTTATGATTAAGCTCAAATATTTCCTATATCGGTTAACTGGTTAAAATTATGCAAAGTTGTTCATTGTAATACTTTTTTACTTTCTGATAGTTTCCAACTTGGTACCTATTATTTCAAATTCTATGACGGCCTTATATTCGGTTCCACGTTGCATATAGACTGATTTTTAATGAATCTAAATTTTCTTTAGTTGACTGTTTAAAATTCGGTTATAATAATTGTTAAGGGATTTTTTTTTCCATTATTAATTCGATACGCCTGGTATATTAATTTATTTCAGTTTCTTATATAGTGCGAGATTAAAAATGAAAGTAAAACCTATGGTAATAATTTAGGATTTTGGCGATTTCGACATAATCCTTGAAATAGCTATTAGTTTGGATGGGTTGAAGTTGAAGGAGTAGGGATGCCCTCAGACATAGGCACAGCAGGCTCTAAAGAAGGAAATTTCTTTCTTGCTTTTAGTCTTATGGAGATGATCCGTTTGCTTCGAATGGGGAAGAAGTATTTTATTGCAGGGTAATTGTATAGGGTCGTAATAAATTTTATAAAGGGGATCTGCCTTTCGGATTGGTGGTACTGTTACTGCAACGTTTTCTTCATTAATTTGGATGCTTTGTTCTCGAGTTTCGTTGGTTTTTTCGAGACGCTGTGTTGCCTTTTGCTTTTGCTTTTCATAAATAGACTGGTAAAATGGAAGTATTTCTTTTAACCGTCTATTGTTATATTGCTCGAAAACTGTTTGATGGGGATCGATAGGTGGTATATCATCATATAGGCCATAGAGTAGTTTGAAAGGAGAGTGACCTGTCGAAGAATGTATTGATTGGTTGTAGATCAATACGGCGGTGATCATGAGCGAATGGGGACTTTCTTTTGGATTTTGAATTTTAGTACACGTATTTTTGTAGTAATGTCGAATGTAAACGTTTTACGGGAGAATTCGAATTTTGGAATTCTCTCCTGTCAACACTGGCTGCGTCGGTGATCCTCTGTTCCGCATCTCCATCACAGTGGTCTCCTGGTGACGTCTATGTACTGGATATTTGCCGGCGGTGGTCTTGGTGTTGCGTCGGCACTATTGTTGGGGCGGTTGGGGGGGAGGGTGCGGTTCCTCGTACGGACCCCATTTCTCCTCGAATAACAGCGACGGATGATGGTAAGGTTTGAGGTCTTTGATGTGAATATTACGATACCTCTTACCAGCTACATCTTTCAGATCGTAAACCATCCGCGAAACGACTTTACTAAGGGTGTACGGTCCCGTATATTTTGGGGCTAATTTTGCCGCAAAACCACGAGGTGCAGGAGATAGCGGACGGTCTACCCTTAGAACGCGGTCGCCTACGGCGCATCGCCACTCGTGTCGTTTCAGATTATAATGGCCGCTCTGCTGAGAAAAGGCCCTATCGAGATTTATTTTCACAAGCTCGAAGGTCTCCCGCAACTTCTCCACTCGGTTTAATTGTCGGTTGATTTGGGGAGCGTCCGCTTCTGCGTCCCTTCCATCTGGTGGTTCTACGGTCGGTATCATGTTCGGCACCGGCAATTCCCGCCCAACCACACCTCTAACCAGCGAGAAGCGCCGGAGTGACGTCATAGTAACGTCACTGGATAGGGAGCCAATAGGAGACAAACCTGGCGTGACGTAATCCAAGATGGCGACTAAGAAGGCTAACCGGAAGTGAAAAACGCGGGAAATTTAAAATTTTAAACGACAGGTGGCACCACCTGTCAATGTAAGAGAACCCGCCAGTTTGATTTTTGGTGGTGCGAAGTACGCAAAGATGGCGGTTTGCGCATGCGCAAACCCAACATTTTAGTAAGCGGGGTAGAGGTATAGTGTTTGGTGTCATATTACTCGCTTTGGCGAGTAGAATTAAAATATGACAGTTTACGCATGCGTAGACCAACTTTTTTAGTTTTTAAGTTAACCTCCACGTGTTTGGTATCATTTTACTCGTCTCGACGAGTAGAAGGCAAATTGGGCATCATGGTGCATGTCTTGATGAAATCGAAGTAAACAAACATTGGATGTTTGCGGTTTACAAGTCTGACCACGCTCGTAATAGAAAGTTAGAATATGCGACTACCAGACATGTTAAATCAAGCAGAATTATCTAGATATATGAGTATTCCGATTGTCGCCCTGTTTTTCATCGCAAAACAAAAATACCAAGAAGACCTATTGATAATTAATATCGTTGTTTTTAAACAACATACTCGGTCATAGCCAGTTTTAATATCATAACTAGATAGTATAGTATGTTATAATACAATTAAAGATATTTCACTACGTATATGTTTTTAGTTTATTAGAATTCCAATTTACAGCGAAGAAGTGTAATAATTAAGAAGTGTAATATACCAAACGGCATATATTAACTACAAAGTATAGAGGTCGTCACAGGTCAATTTAACAATTGATAGTTGCATCTTATAAATGCAAAATTTAAAAACACAGGCTATTTTCAATATCTAATTTACTAAAGACAATAGCCAGATATGCGTGTATTGAGAACTGCATTTCTTTGAATCTCCCTGTAGATCGTCTCTAAGGTCTCAGTGTGTTCAACCCTAGGTCTAAGAGGGATCGTCTATAAGGCCTCAGTGTGTTCAACTTTAGGCCTAAGTGAGATATTTCTTAGGCCTAGGGTTGAACACACTGAGACTTTAGAGACGATCTTCGGCGAGATTTGGGGAGTAGGCAGATTGAGGCTCCGTAATCGAGCTACAAAAACCTAACCCACCTTTGTCCACCGCTCTAAGGAGTAGGTAGATTGAGGCCTTAGAGTTCATGTGCTTACATAGTAGATTCACCTCTTGAAAATGGCTCCAAAACAGGAGCCGAAACGTCGACTTTTAATAAATTCTGGACGCGGTTCAACCCGAGAACCAAATATGTCTTATATATATATATATATATATATATATATATATATATATATATATATATATATATATATATATATATATATATATATATATATATATATATATATATATATATCTATCTATCACACCGATAACTCAAAACATACTTGGCCGATTTTGCTGAGATTTGGCAGGTACATTTCTTTTGGAGTTTCTTTCGCAATTTTTTTTATATCTCAGATAATAACAAAACTTTGGTAACCAATTTGGCACGTAAGTTTATGCTATAAAAAGTAAACTATATACCAAACGTTTAGATCTCTTTGTTACAAGAAAAAAGTGATAAGCATTTAATTTTAAAAAATTGCCCGATCATTTTTATGAAAATCCACTACCATGACGTACTTGCTGCGTCCAGACTGTTTTCTTTTTTTGGAACCGGGAGCGAGAAATCCATTATGGGCACACTCAATCACACACCGTATTGCGTGGGAAATTGAGGTAGTGTGGGACTCGTGTCCACTAAACCCCCCTCCCTTGAGTACCGGACCTTGCTCCATACTTTCGTCAGGAAGATTCATACATGACGTTGGTATTTTAAATGTTTCCATTCTGTTTCCCGCAGGGGCATTAGCTGGTCAGGATAAGCTTTGGACACTTATGACTTAGTGGAAGTTGCTCGTCGTAGTTGGTGGCACTATGTGGGAGAGCATTTGGATGAGAAGCTGCTTAGGTGAACTGAGTGATGGATATTTGAGTTACAAACTTAAGTATTGAGAGCATTGTCAGATCAGACTGACTCTGACTGTTTCTGACAGATCATTGCACTCCGGTAACCATTCTAAAACTTTTATACTTGATGATTTGAAGGGTCTTGATGTGTGTGTCGGCCGCAGTGGCCCATGCGGGAGATGCATAGGTCAAGGCTGGTCGGATTATGACTTTGTACTTGAGCAGTTTATTATTGTTCATAGACAATTTGGAGTTTCTATTAAGAAGTGGAAAGAACCCCCGAAATGAGCATCGAAGTTTTCTGCCGGGCATGTTGGACACAGCGGGCGCCATGTTAAACCTTTGTCGAAGAAAACCCCGTGGTATTTGGCGGTGCCTTGCAAGGGAATTAGACTGTTGTCTAAGGCTATGTGACCGTGAGGTGTGTGTGTGTGTGTCCTCTTGCAAAATAGGACTACTGCTCATTTGTCGGGGTTTATGCTTAGACATGGTTTCTTGTACCAGTCTTGCTGCTCGTCTACGGCGTTTCGCAGACGTTGGGTTATTATCCTTGGCTGCGTGGAGCTGTTGAGGATGAGAGTATCGTAGGCCTATAGTGCGTTTGTCACGTTTTGGGGCAGTGTCGGAATGTCTGCGACAAATATATTGTACAGCAGTGGGGAGATAGCGCCATGGGGGAGGCCAGCCGTGGTTGAGTAAATTCTAGATTTGGTTCCCAGGTGTTTTACCTGGGCCTTCCTCTGTTTCCGGTATGACCTGATGGGGAATATCAGAGGGAGAGGGTAATTAAATGATAGAAGTTTGTTAAAGAAACCTGCAGGCCAAACCCTGACGTAGGCTTGAGTACTGTCGAGAAATATTGCACCAGCTGACTTGTTTGTGTTGAATCTTGTGGCAAGTTGAATCTTATGGTAAGTTGAATTTCTACACGTTTCGCCCAAAAGCATTACCCCCCGCCCGCGCTTGTTGTAGGTTCTTACCCTCTTGTTAAATCCTTCGGTGATGTTTTCTACCACACAAAAGACTTGGTCTGTAGTGATGGGCTGGTGTGTGAATCCGAATTGCTCGACTGGAAGGATATGGTTCTCAAAGGTGTATGGGCCAGCTTTTGCTGAATTAATCTCACGGCAATTTTGCCGATCACGAGAAGTAGGCTAATTGGGTATTTGCAGGGCTTTAGAATATTGAGGACATCAGCATGTTTCAATTTGGATGAAAAATGTTGAAATCGTAGCATGGCAATCACAATTAATTGTGATTATGATTACTACTCCTTCACGAGGTAGGTTATTAAGGGCGATGTTGGAGATTCCATTGTAACACGGAGCATTCCTATTTTTTAGGGTCTAGATTATTAGGCAAACTTTTTCGTAAGTGGGCTCGATCTAAGTGCCTGGGGTGACGCGAGGCACAATATAACGATTACAAAATGAGTTATCTTGCATCGACTTAAAAAATTACGACCTGAAATGTGTGAAAGGTAAAGAAAATGAGCTAATATAAGAGATGACTAGATGAAATATAATAAGACAAAACGAAAGAAACGCCATGAGGAATTACTGAATGCGCATATTTGTGTATATGTGTTGAAGAGAATGTTCTTGGCGAAGAAGTGATACTGAGGAGCCATGTCATGTGTAAGAAATTATGAATGTGTCTCTCTAAAAATAAATTAGGGTATACACCTAGTGTTTCTGGTTGCCTGCTATGCACCCTCAAAGAGCCACGAAAAAGTGGGAACTGTACGTAAGAGCAGCGACTGCTTTATTAATGAGACTCCATAAAAAAGCCTGTTCGTGTCGAATCCGTAGTTTAAACATGAAAATAATCACAAGTATACATGACGAAGGGGTGGTAAAAGAAGTATAGTAGACTATATATTATGTATATGATCAGGGGATACGCGCATTAGTGAGTAGACTAGAGACTAGAGTAATGCGAAGTGTTGATCGTGGGTGAGACCACTTTCTTGTGGTGTAGCAGATAAAACTGGAACAAGGAAGGATAGAGCTAGGAAACCAGAAAAACAAGTGAGAATCCAAATTGAGGTACTGTTACCGCACGAGTAAAATTCCCGATTTTCCTTGTCTTAGTTTGGCAGCCCACTGTGCACGTGGACAAGAAACACATTATTTTCTTTGTAATGTTTCAAATTTTTTAAAGAGTTTCCCGCAAAATTCTGTCGCGACTAACATAGCCCACTGCCAGGTAAGCTGCGTAATGACGTCACATACTGCGCAGCATCAAACCGTTTAACTCTTCGTTTATTTGGTGTTTGTCCGAACATTGAAATGGGTTGATGTTTTTACTTCCAGGTTTTAAAATGTCTGCCAAGTTGCCTCTTTTCATTGTTTAATTTTCTTCGGTTTATTTGTACAGTTGACAAACTATCAAGCATAATAACAAGAAACAGTGGTTTTTGGGTTTAGTACGTTCTAGCGAATTTCTGGCTAAACTTTTTTTAATTACAACTTGGGAAAAAAATTGTATGTTTCTTTAACGTCAGCCGATTTACAACACTATCGCCAATCTCCGACGCCAGGGAGGAGTTTCACCTAACTATATTTGAAATCCTGCCCAACTCCTGCCTTTCTGTAAGGAGGGTAGGAATGTTCAACGTGCCGAATCGCACAGTACACGGGACCCCTCTTTGAAAGGCTAATGTGCAGACATTTAGTTTTCTCAAACGCAATTCCCTAAACTCGACTGATGTTAATTTACAGTATGTACCTACTGAAATATAATTTGGCGGTTCTACAGCAGGAACTCGAATCCAAGGCTTCCTTTGACGAAGTACAAAACATTTTTTTGTGGAGTTATTTAAAAAAATAATGTTTCATTAAACCATAAACACCTTGTAATATTATATTTTAACAGCTTATTTTCAGGTTTCATAGCCGGTGTAACTCATGGTATAGTGACTTGTCCAATTGAAGTTGTCACTACTCTTTCCCAAGTAAATACAGAAGGAAAAGGTCCATGGACAGCCCATTATCGCATTCCTTATAGAAGTGCAATCCATTGTATAACTGAAATCTATAGAAATCAAGGAATGAAAATGTTCTTCAGAGGATGTATTCCAGCGGCCATAAAGTAATTTACGTTTCTAATATTTTTTATTCTAAATCCACAATAAAATGAAGCGATTTGTTAAGTCTGTAATGTTAAATCATTGGCTACTAGTAAATTATAGTAAATTTCATTAGAATACCTTAAAGTAGGGTAGGAACATTTTTCTCAACAAAAACGGATTGCATTAATTCAAATATATTTTTAAATGTTATATATATATATATATATATATATATATATATATATATATATATATATATATATATATATATATATAACATACTTATATAGGTAACTAATAACGTAGGTGGCGCGTGTTTGTCGATGCGTGGGAGCGTGTGTGTGCCTGAGTGCGTGCGTGCAAGCGTTCCTGTGTGTATGTGTTTCTCCAGCTCTTTGTTTTTGATGTACACAATATTTTGATCTATAAAACTTGTTGCTTGAAAAACTAGCCAAATTAGACGACACCTTAATTTTTACATAGATGCCCAAGTGTTTTGAACTGGACTTGAGAAATGTCAAATTTGTAGCCATCGAATTTTTTATTTATTAAACGTGAGCATTTTAAAATGGCGGACAGTGTGTATCTATGTAGAACGTATTTGTGGACCTGATATATAGCTTTAATTTCTAACGTATTTAAGTGAGTTAACAACTTAATTTTTGCTATAGGTAAGTTAATAAGGAATGGCAAGGATCTTCAAAAACAGATCCACAAGGAAGAGCAGCGGAGGCCTTTGCAGTCACAAATTCTTTAGCCAATATGGTTCAGCAACCTACTTACTTTTCTCGCATCCCCACACACAGCTCAAATCCGTTGGATCTCCTTTTTACTACAAAACCTGAATGCTATAAGATATCAGTCACCGCCCCCCTTGGCCGCTCAGACCACGAAACGGTCACTGCTTCCTGCGCAATACAACTCGAGGTCACACAGTCATCACACCGACGTATCGTTTGGCACTACAACTCCACGAACTGGGACGAAATGCGGGATTACTTTTCCTCATTTCCATGGGCGTCTGTCTGCTTCTCTTCTCCTGACCCCTTTGATATCTCACAAAACGTCACCGAAATTATCCAAGCTGGCATGGAATTATTTATTCCACGTACACAGAAAACCTCTTCAGCCACTCAAAAGCCCTGGTTCCCTAAATCCTGTGACAAGGCCAGACTTAAAAAGGTCAAAGCTCACAAAACGCTTCTACACCATCCCAGCCAAGAAAACCGTCAAGCATTTAACGACGCAAGAAACAGCTATAGGCATATTACCTAGTAACTGGAAAACTGATCGAGGACAACTCGTCCCCGAGAAAGGATCCAAAGCGCTTCCTAGCAACTACAGGCCCATTTCTCTCATTTCAGTCGTGTCTAAAGTGATGGAAAAGTATATAAACACCGAATTACTAAAATTTCTTGAAAAACACAGTCGAACCCACGACAGGCAATATGGATTCCGTCAGCGCAGATCAACTGTCGACCTCCTTTCCTTTGTCACCCATTCTTGGAACAAGTCTATGGAACTACACGGTGAATCCCATTGTCGCTCTACACATATACAAAGCATTCGACCAGGCCTGCCACGCAGCGCTGCTTAATAAACTTCCAGCCTATAGCCTACCACCAAAATTCTGTACCTGGACAGCAAATTTCCACTCCAACCGGAGCATTTCTGTTGTCGTGGATGGCCATTCCTCTAAACTGTATCCAATTAATGCCGGAGTTTCTCAAGGTTCAGCTTTAGCCCCTACTTTGTTTCTTCTCCACTTCAATGACCTCCTCTCTAGCACATCTAACCCAGTTCACAGTTCCGCGGACCACAGCACCCTCCACTTAAATATACAATATTCTAAGCCTGTCTCTTTAGCCCAATTAGATGAGGATCGCAGACTCATGGAGGGTTCTGTCTCCGTGGATCGCCAAAAAATAGTAGACTGGGGAAGTAGAAATCTTGTACAATACAACCCCACCAAATCTCAGTCTTGCTTTCTTTCTCATAAGAGATACACCAGCCCTAGACTCATCACAATGAACAACCAAGTTATTCAAAGTAATGAACGCTTTTCACTTGTTGGCATTTCTGTGGATCGAAATCTCAATTGGCACCAACATGTCACATCAATTGCAGAAGCGGCTGCTAAGAAATTAGGTTTCCTCTTCCGGGCTCGCAAATTCTTTTCATCAGCTAATCTCTATACCTTATATACTTCACAAATAAGGTCAAACCTCGAATACTGCTCCCACATCTGGGGCGCCGCTTCCGCTTCTACACTCGCTATCCTGGACTCCATTCAGAAGAGAGCTATACGCCTAATCGGTGACCCTACCCTCACCCAAAGGCTGCAATCCCTTGCCCACCGACGAGCCGTTGCTGACCTCTCTCTCTTTTATAGATATCTGCATGGGCACTGCTCAGAGGAGCTTTCTTCCATAGTTCCTCCATCTGCTGCCCCCAACAGATCTAGATGTTTTTTACTTCCTTTTTTCTTTAAAATTTTCGAGAAAAGACTACGTCGTATCTTTGATATTATACAAGAAAACGTTACCTATATTTATGAAATATGAGCTTGAAAAAAGTCAAAGGATACAATATATCTCGATAATTTTTTCTCTGCTTAGCAATTTTAAAAAGGCGGCCACATTTTTCGAAAGGTTTTTTCTGTCGTAATTGTTTGATTAAATTTTAAGATACAAAATGTTTCAGTATATTGATTGTGTTTATTACTCATTCTTTGAGAAATCGTCACATACTTCTGGGTTGACAATAGCTTCTTATCTTCTCTGCAGGCTGTTTTGACTTCAAGGCATCATCAGGTAAAAGAAAATGAAAGCTATATGGTGAAGCGAAAGAGAAAGCCTTTGCGTTTGTGTTTAAATTTTTTTAAATCGGGCTTTCAAAATGTTAAATTTATGCGTGCTTTAGTCATTTTCACTAAAATAGCTAACGCATTTCAAGATACTGTAAAGATCATAATTTTAGAAACGCTTGAGCTAGTTACTTTTATATACATAACGTTCTGGTCTGTGAAATACAGATATACCATTATTACTAAATAAAGTGTCTAGAAACCCAGCTGGATTGGATGAGTGTGTACTCCAAAATACTTTATTGGGTCAATTTATTTACAATTAAAAAAACCTTGTCTATGTTATATACTTATATAAATCGAACACAGGACCTTTGGTTTCAGAGGCACACGTTATTACCACCGGACCACTGAGGTTGATGACGAAATATGGCGTCTAAATGAATTTGATTTTGTTTTAGCAAGATTGCTCAATGATATATGATATTTAGTACACCACTAACAATTTGTAGATCATTTTTCAATCGTTATCTCTAATATGAAAAAAATTGGATAATAATTATTCTTATTCTTATTACTTTATTGATAAATTGATTACACAGCGCATCTTACAAAAAAGTTTTAAACTTGTGACTGCAATAGATGCAATTTTAGTTTGATTATAGTCCAAATGAAATGGCTATATAAATTCTCTTGACAGTGATATTATTTGCTTTAAATATTTGACGTTACAGTTTTTGTATTTAGTTCACCGTACATAAATTTTTGATGCAACGAATAAATTTCATACATCGTCGTAAATCCCATATTATTTCATACTTAAAAAGACCACTTCATTTTGCTTTAGGTTCAAAATACTTAAAATTTTTAGGAAAATTTTTCTAATCGTCACCTTGATTTGCTATATAAATAAAAGAAAATAAATAATAAATTTGGCATTTGTTTAATGCTACTTAGAGAGTATATAATTTTTAGCGAATTTTCTTAAAACAAATTCAATAATGAGCGCGAACTAGGCCCGCTAGAATATAAATTCGGGGTCAGTTTCGATTTATATATATATATATATATATATATATATATATATATATATATATATATATATATATATATATATATATATATATATATATATATATATATATATATATATATATATATATACCGATACCTGAGAAAATAATGGGTCAATTGTGGTCAAATTTGGTGAGTACCTTCCTTTTGCAAGTGGCTTGGATACGTTCGATACCCAGAAAGATCGGCCCGTTTTTCGCCGGAAAATATTGCGTTTTCTTTCGGAAAATTTTTACATCTACGGAAATAGCAAAGCAAGGGCAACCAAATTTGGTGCACGGATTTATACCATTACAAATAAATCACTTACCAAAATTTAGATATGTAAGTTAAAACACAAAAAATTATAGGCATTTAAAGAAAAAAAACTTGGGGTTTTCCTTAAAACATCAAATTCGTGATTTGAAATGTCAAAATTGGCAACATTTAGGCAAAGAACGTTAAACTAATACGGGTTATGTAGAGAAAATGTCGCAAGAAGAATGTTTTACGCACCCTCAAGTCTCAGCTTCAACCATCATTGTCCTTCATTTTACTAAAATATTTCTAGAAAATTCATTTCAAATAGACCCTTTCTCTGATGCTTTGGCAGTAGTTTTAGCTGTGGAGTTTATCATTTAATAGTATATAATTTGTAGAGAATTTTCGTAAAAATCAATAAAGCTCAATATATCCGTTATTATACAAGATACGAAAAAAAATGTATATGTTAATTATACGGTGTCTTGAGTTCCATCCTAAAAAATATTTCTACAATCACAGGATGGCCCATAAGTCATACTAGGGCCCCTAGAACCTACATCCAGTGGTCAGTTTCAATTGTTATATGTATATATATATATATATATATATATATATATATATATATATATATATATATATATATATATATATATCTTTTGGCATGTTGCACTACGATTTTAAATATACACTTTATTTGTTTGCTGTATTCTTTGTGATTCTTTATTGGTTTACGTGGACTGCAGTTTCGTTCCCGGTAGCGTGCTGAAGATGAACCGGGACGGTTCGAAACTGTAGTCCACCTAAACCAATAAAGAATCACAAAGAGTACAGCAAACAAATAAAGTATATATATATATATATATATATATATATATATATATATATATATATATATATATATATATATATATATATATATATATATATATATTTGTGTGTGTGTGTGTGTGTGTGTCGCACCGATAACTCAAAAAATAATACACCGATTTTGATCAAATTTCGTACGTGCAAGTGGCTCGGATAAGTTTGTTAGCCAGGAAAATCGACCTAGCTTTTCCTGGAAAATGTTGTGCTTTTTTTAGGAAAAAATTGTATCTCCGGAAATGACAAAACAAGCTCCGAGATCTGTGTCTAAGTCGTCATTTTCCTTCATTTGGTTAAAATATGTGCGAAAAATCCATTGTAAATCAAAATTGTTTGGTATAAATAATATAGACGTTAGAAAATTAACATACTAGCGTATATACCTGCTAGTACATACATCTGTCATGTTGACGGTGGTCCAGTGGTCTAAGCGGTTGCATCAGATAATCGAGTCATATAATAAGACGAGCTCTAATCCTAGTTAGTGACTTCACTTTTTATTATTTTTTTAGTGTTTCATTTGATTTTACCGATATATGATCAGATTCTTGTAACCACGATGAATTTTTTAAATTTTTTAGCGAGTTTTTGTATAAAAATTATTTTATAAAGATGAGATGAAAACTTTAAAGACTTAATTCAATTTGAATAGTATATCTGGTTGTTTGTTCTTGCCCTAACTTAGTGAAACCGTTCCATATTTAATACAGTTGTAGACGTTTCCCGTGGCTTCACAAGTGCTTGTTTTTTTTTCTGCAACCGATTTCAATTTTTTTTAATCGTCATCACAGGATGAATAATTCTGAGTACCTTCCTTTTGCAAGTGTTTCGTTAGTCAAGTTTTCCCCAAAAATGTTGTTTTCTTTCGAAAAATGTTTATATCTCCAGAAAGAACAAAGTTACCGCAACAAAATTTTGTACGCGGGTTTGCGTCATAACAAGTAAATTACGTACCAAAATTTATATCTGTAGACTTTTCTCTTAAAACGTCAAAATTGCGATTTGAAACGTCAAAATTGGCAACATTTAGGCAAAGAACGTAAAACGAATACGGGTTATGTAGAGAAAATGTAGCAAGAAGAGTGTTCTGCAAACCCTTAAGTTTCAACTTCAACCGTAATTGTCCTTTTTACTAAAATATTTGCAGAAAATTCATTTTATATAGACCCTTTCCCTGATGCTTTGGCAGTAGTTTCAGTTATAGAGTTTATCGTTTAATGATCTGTAATTTTTAGCGAATGGTCGTATAAAAAATTCGTAAATGAGGAGACCACCACTTTTGAATTTTGAAAAGATTTCTTCAAATGAGTAAGAACTAGGCTCCTTAGAACCCATATCCGGGGATAGTTTAAGTTTTTATCTGTTTTCATATATACATGGTGACGCATTTCTACGGTAAAGCTCAATATTCCCGTTATTAAAGAACATACGAGAAAAAAATTATATTTGCTAATTATAGGTTCTCTTGAGCTGCATCCTATAAAATTAGTTTTACAGTCATAGGTGTCCCATACGTTGTTGGTGATAGAATTTGTTTTTTAATCGAAGACACCTTATATTATTACATTTTTGCATTTACCATCGAAATATGTTGGTAAGAAAAGCAACCCAGGACGCAGCAAGTGCGTTATGGTAGCGAATTTTCATTATATGTTTCAAACTTCAAGAGCTTAACTGAACGTTCGTTGGCTGGGAACAAGTTTTTTCGGGAACATTTTGAGTTTATTTTCAAAAAATGTTTTAAATTTTTAAACAATAAAGTTATTTTGATGAAATATGGTACATTGTTTCTACTATAATATAGGTTATACTGGTAACCAAATTTCATGCCTGCTTTCTTTAAAAGAAAATACATATTTGCTATTAAAAACATTTTAATTAAAATCCACTACCATAACGCACTTGCTGCGTCCAGACTGTTTTTTTTTAATCGAACACGCCTTATGTTATTGTATTTGTGCATTTTCCAGAGAAATATAATGCATGTTTGTAAGAAAAATTCGGGATGCAGCAAGTGCGTTATGGTAGTAAATTTTCATTAAATTCTTGACATTTGAATAGCTCAGTTTGCTATTAACCTATAAGGTTCGTTGGCCGGGAAACCAGTTTTTTTCGCGAAAATTTGAAGTTTGTTTTCGGAAAATTCTTGTACAATTTCAAACAATAAAGGTATTTTGATGAAATACTGTAGATTGTTGCGCCTATATAGGTTATACTGGTAAGCAAATTTAATTCATCCTTTCTTAAAAAACACATACTTGCTATTAAAAACATTTTTCACTACCACAAAGCACTTGCTGCGTCCAGACTTTTAATTAGTTTAACAAATTCCTATTCGATTTTTTATCACATTGTTTCAACTAGCAACAATTTTGTCATTTAAAGAACCTGTATTAGACAACATATTTAATTCAAAAGATTGTTATAACCTGTTTAAACATTTTAAATTTATTGTTTTCTTTTTTTTTCCATAAAAATTCGCTAGTGAAGAAAATTTGATAGCGAAACCTCATACAGATTTACAGTTTGTATATGGAAACTAGAAATAATTTTCATCAGTTTTCTATTTAATCACTTAGAGACATACAGATTATTTTGGAATATTTCAGACAAGGACCTTGTGGTGCCTTTTATACTATTGCCCAGGAAATGTTAACGTATTCAACAGATCCCACCTGTGAAACACCTTTTACTAGTACACATGTAGTAACTGGTCTCGTAGCAGGTATGTCTAATATATCTTATATTCTTTAAAATTTTAAATAATATTGTGTACCCCAATGAAGCCCAAAATTATTACAAACCTTATCTTTTTTTTTGACTTTGCGAGCACAATGATACAAGTTTCCATTTATAGAACGATAATTTGATGAAATGGCTTCTTTGTATTTTTCTTTTTAACGAATTTTCGTAGAAAAATTCGCGTATGAGAACACATCTGCAAAACTTCGTTAATGTATATGTGTATGTTTATATATGTGTATATTGTGACGGTGCATTTTTTTATATTTCAACAACACACCACGAGGGCTTACAGCCTAAATACTATCGTACCGTGGGTGTCGAGAAGGAGGAAAGAGGCAACTTGTTAATTCTGGACTTGAAGGTTTGGAGGTTCGGGGGAGAAGGAAAAACATGTGCCGGCAAGGAATTCCACAACTTTGAAGTCCTCGGGACAAAAGAGCGGGCATAACAAGATGTTCTATGTCTGGTGACCTGGACAGTAAAAGGGTGCATTCGCTCTGTTCCCCTGGTAGATCTGTTGGGGACAGCAGGTGGAGGAACTACGGAAAAAAGCTCCACTGAGCAGTGCCCGTGCAGATATCTATAAAAGAGAGAGAGAGGTCACCAACGGCACGTCGGTGGGCAAGGGATGGCAGCCTTTGGGTGAGGGTAGGGTCATCGATGAGACGTATAGTTCTCTTCTGAATGGAGTCTAGGATAGCGAGTGAAGAAGCGGCAGCAGCACCCCAGATGTGGGAGCAGTATTCGAGGTTTGGTCTTATTTGTGAAGTATATAAAGTATAGAGATTAGCTGGTGAAAAGTATTTGCGAGCCCGGAAGAGGAAACCTAATTTCTTAGCAGCCGCTTTTGTAATTGATGTGACATGTTGGTGCCAATTGAGATTTCGATCCACAGAGATACCAACAAGTGAAAAGGACTCATTACTTTGATTAACTTGGTTGTTTATTGTGATGGGTCTAGGGCTGGTGTATCTCTTATGAGAAAGAAAGCAAGACTGTGATTTGGTGGCGTTGAATTGTACAAGATTTCTACTTCCCCAGTCTAATATTTTTTGGATATCCACGGAGATAGAACCCTCCATGAGTCTGCGATCCTCATCTAATTGGGCTAAAGAGACAGGCTTAGAATATTGTATATTTGAGTGGAGGGTGCTGTCGTCCGCGTAACTGTGAACTGGGTTGGATGTGCTAGAGAGGAGGTCATTGATGTGGAGAAGAAACAAAGTAGGGGCTAAAGCTGAACCTTGAGGAACTGACGGAATCCATACTGCCTGTCGTGGATTAGACTGTGTTTTTCGAAAAATTTTAGTAATTCGGTTTTTATATACTTTTCCATCACTTTAGAAATGACTGAAAGGAGAGAAATAGGCCTGTAGCTGCTAGGAAGCGCTTTCGAACCTTTCTTGGGGACGGGTTGTACTCGAGCAGTTTTCCAGTTACTAGGGAATATGACTCTATTGTAAGATGTCTAAAACAGACGAGTCAGGACAGCAGCAAGTTCTCGTCAAGGCCAGAGGCTTTCCTGGTATTAAGAGAAGAGAGCATCTTTCGTACCTTTTTAGTTTTGAAAATTATATACGTCATTTATGCGCGACATTGGGGACTGTTGGTGGTTGAACATTTGAAGGTGGGTTGAGAGTAGAATTGCCGGAGAACAACGAGGCAAAAAGTTCAGCCTTTCCCAGGGCGGTAGAAACAATTGCATCCCCTGAGACAAGAGGTGGGAACGTGCTCTTGCAGAAATTATTCCCAATAGATTTAGCAAGAGTCCAGAAGGGTTTGCTGCCGCTGGAGCTTAAGAGGACTTTGTTTTTGATGTGGTTATTAAACGAGTTTTTTTGTCTCAGAAAGAAAGCGGACATAGCGGTTTCTTGCGTCGTTAAATGCTTGACGGTTTTCTTGACTGTGATTGTGTAGAAGCTTTTTGTCAGCTTTGACCTTTTCAAGTCTGGCCTTGTCACAGGATTTAGAGAACCAGAGCTTTTGAGTCGCTGCAGAGGTTTTCTGTGTACGTGGAATAAATAATTCCATGTCAGCTTGGATAATTTCGGTGACGTTTTGTGAGATATCTGAGGGGTCAGGATGGGAGAAGCAGACAGACGCCCATGGAAATGAGGAAAAGTAATCTCGCATTTCGTCCCAGTTCGCGGAGTTGTAGTGTCAAACGATACGTGGGTGTGATGACTGTGTGACCTCGGGTTGTATTGCGCAGGAAGCTGTGACCATGCCGTGGTCTGAGCCACCCAGGGGGGCGGTGACATAATTTAAGTGCAAACGATAGTTACTAAATACGACCCGTGTCAAAACCAAACAATATTACATGAATATAAAGTATGAGGGTACATTCTGTAATTATAAACAAAACAGTGCTGTATGACGTTACGGTGCATACTTTAATAGTAAACGAAAATTACTACATAGATTCATCCGTGTCGAAACAAAACAATATTACATGAATGTAAAGTATGATGGCGTATTATGTATTTGTAAACAATAATTATTATTAAACGCGAAGTATCAATACCAAAACAGTTTGATCTAAAATAACACGATCACTGGGAGGCACGGTTGACGTAAACTTTACGGCACGGTATCGAAACTTATCTCAGAAGAGCTGACGGGACGGGAACCGTGACGAACGGGGCTCGGAAGCCGGCGAGGTCAAGGTGAATCGGGAATCAGTCTCGTGTACGAGCTGGTTGGATACATCACGGGATCCAAGCAGCTCAAGACCCCGCAAAGCTGACAGAGAGATTCTACCGTAGCCTTAATCACCGCAACCGAAAGCAAGAGAGAACCGTCCGTGGTCGCAAACGAGACAGCTGGAATAGGTAATAATCTAGCATCTAGCGATACCAATTCTACCGGGATATTTAACATTGCTCGCAACTTATGAATTTTTGTCTTTTAACGAAATAAAAAACCTCCCTGATGTGCTGTTTACACACAATGCTCCCAACAGACCTTCCTGACCTGCACTGACATCAGTTTGCCTAATCAAAAGCTAAAAGAAGGAAAAACCAACCCTGCCATACATCAAGGTCATGTGAGTATCTATAATATCATATATACATTTCCTTCTTTTAGCTTACTTTACCTCATTCTTACATTACCTCATGGTTTTCCTTTCCCCAGCGTTTTAATAAGGCAAGGGCGGGTCAGGAAGGTCAGTTGGGTGAATTTTGTGTGGGCAGCACGCCAGGGAGGTTTTTACTTCGTTAAATGGCAAAAAACTCATGAGTTGCGAGCCATGTTAATTATCCCGGTAACTCACTGCGCATACAGAAGCCCGAAATGAAAAGTAGAATTGGTATCGTTAGATGCAAGTGGTAATATAGGAGTGTGTACCACGGAAGTGTGAATTGATGATTGTATTGTGTCCAGCGCCGCTATACTCTGTTGATGTCCTATTAGCGCTCGTAGCCATCACCAGGGATAGCGGTGCACCAGATAGGCCAGGCGGTAAGCAGTTAAATAAGGAAATAATTCCAGGAAATCTGGAAATTGATTTAATCTCTTTATTATCTCATGATAGATATACTAAGTTTTCCCCCTCGAGCAAGGTCGGCGTTAGCTGCCATATTGGAAAACTGGCGTCCAAATTTAGTTTTACGCGAATATTTCCTAAAATATTAACTTTTCAATGTAAATATTGTTACCGAAATTAATCCTCATTAAATTTTCTATCAAAAAGGTCATTACAAACTTTACCGTCAAACTTACTGTTACGAAGATATTTGGCCGTAAATTTGGATAATCTTTCGTAACTCACCTAAAATCGATTTTTTAAAAATTACTTTTGGTGCATGCATACGCGAGGGCGTTAAGAGGACATATATTCGCCCATTTGGCTTTAGCGAATATTATCTGACATACATTGGACATACCCCAACAAAAAAGTGACAGAAAACATTTTTTGGAGATTGCAGATCAAACATCACAAGAAACTGATAGAGATCAGGACTGCAGGAATAAAATCAATGCAAGGCCGTTCAGAACCATTGCAGACCGTTTCTTGGAAAAGTTACTTGAATTAAATAGAACGGACCGACAGCAAAACTTTGGGTACATTATTTCTACATGATAACTCTCCTCAAACAATCTATCTAGGCCGAGAGAAGTGGGGACTGGCATTTACATCTCCAATCCATCCAGAAAATGTTGCCCTATTTTCATTCAAGTGGACATTTCTGGTATGGAAAATCTGCCCAGTCCGGTCCTATAAATTCTAGTCAGGAATATGGAGGGATATGGTTATCGAGATGGTTACATTTATGCGATCTACGGAGAGTATTGGTGGTCTTACACACGGGCGGGAGATCACAGATAGCGTTCTCACGAAATGGATACTTGCGATTCCTACTATCATGGATGTGACAGAACAAATTGAAAGATTTTGCCAAGTGTCATTTGCCACTACAGAACAGCATGTAGATGCCCCAGCATCACGAATAATACGAGACGAAGCAGACACTAAGAAATTCATGGAATGGTTTTCGTGTCACAATCTCTTTCCCGTTGGGCAAAATGTTGTATCACTAAGTACAGTGGTTGAAGGAGACGAGAAAATTAATTCCTATACGGCATACGAGATTGGCAAACCGCCCAAGCAAGCATAGTCGGTCAAAACTCTTGTGATGTAAGGTTTTTCAGAAAAGATCGAGTGATGCCTGTCCGTGCAGTAAATTCAAAAATCAATATTCATGATGAAGAGATTGCAATCAACCCTCACACTTTTCCAACGGATGTCCTTGGCAAAAAAATCAGATAACGAGTTACAGTAATATTTTCAATTTGAACTGGCTCCCTATCCACTTTCCCTCTTTGATGAATCAGGAATGCGAAGGACGGCAAAATCTATTTTATATGAATTATTCCACCCTGTTACTGAAAAAATCACATTCGAGACTGAACTTTACGTCATAGACGGTGGCTTCCTTCTTCATCGCGTAACCTGGCACCAAAATGAGACTTTCTTTACCATTCTCTCCAGATATGTGAGCTACGTCAAAAAGTACTTCAAAAAATATAATGGTATCGTTTATGATGGGTATCCTGATGACCCAGCAGCTTTAAGGAATTATTTCCTTATTGGGCTTCATTTTACGGCTTGCCGCCTGGCCTAAGCGTGATTCTGTTGCATGACATTTTGTCTAGAGTTGTTTTATTTATTTTAATCTGTGTGTATGCGGTAGTAATAGTAAGGCCCCAGGAAATTCAGGCATGTGTCGGTGTACGTGCTGAAGTAAAATATATGCAGGTACGCCCAGAAATGGAATAGCCACGGCGGGGACGGCTGGGAAGGGAGGTAGCTGGAGACCGACTTCACTACATCGGGGCTGGCGCGTGGGGTCGGCGGATTCGTGATCCACGGGCTTTGGGAATACTGGTGTGGGGAGAGTGGTCTGTTTGATTTGCCTTCGCGTTAACGTAAGAACTGAAGTGAAATATATGCAGGTGGCCCGATAATTCTTACACTGCTGTCCAGCTCCGCTCGTAAAGCTTTTGCTGCACGGTTACACCGCTACGGCGCATTTCCATTATTCGCCACCCGCTTCGGGTTTCTTTTGTTTACTGCGCATTCTAGTATATAATCCGTTAATCAAAAGACTGCCCTTTTATTTAATGTGAACCCTTAGAATCTTCTTTTTTAGTTAGGAATCTGTTTATATATTGTAAAATAATTTTCTCTTGTAAATGGCAGTGTAAATAGTTTTCAACCTAAATGTAAAACGGTTTTATTTTGCTTAGTACGCCACTTTACCCGGACTCTGAACAGAGCTTAACTCTACAAATCTAGAGGGCCATAAATTTGGAAAACCTGCAACTTTGCCCTTGACTCAGGTGAACCCCTATTTTCTCCACTAGAACCTACCTTGGCAAAACATCAAGTTCTTTTTCCACTTAACCATCAGCACTGGCGCCAGATTTTTGTGTGGTGTGTGTACGTGGAAGCTGCTGTAGAAGTCTACAACAGTCACGAAACCAGAGATTGCGCTTTGCTCTACTCTCCACTGCATATATATATATACTATATATATATATATATATATATATATATATATATATATATATATATATATATATATATATATATATATATATATACTTATTTATTTATTTATAACATGATTTACAACACGGCATTTTTGTATACTATACAAGGAGAAAGGTTAAGGGCAAGGCCGCAAGGAGACCACCGCATACACGTGTTTCAAGCTTCTTAGCTATTATCAGTACGGTATAGCCAGGTGATGATGGGAACACTCTGGATGAAGAAGCAAAAATACACGGAGTCGCAACAGGCAACCAGTTCACATTTGCAGCATCATTCGGAAGACCCTCAATTCGAGGGCAACAACCAAAATTGCTACGGAGGCAAAGAAATCAACCTGCGTGAGCATCCGGAGCCCAGGAGTCATACTATTTATAACAGGATTCTCAACACGGCATTTCCGTATACTATACAAGGAGAAAGGTTAAGGGCAAGGCCGCAAGGAGACAACCGCATACACATGTTTCAAGCTTATTAGCTAGCATCAGTACGGTATAGCCAGGCGATGATGGGAACACTCTGGATAAAGAAGCAAAAATACACGGAGTCGCAACATGCAACCAGTGAACATTTGCAGCATCATGTTATAAATAGTATGACTCCTGGGCTCTGGATGCAAGGAGACAACCGCATACACGTGTTTCAAGCTTATTAGCTATCATCAGTATGGTAAAGCCAGGTGATGATATATATATATATATATATATATATATATATATATATATATATATATATATATATACGTGTGTCTGTGCGTGTGTGTGTAAAGGGTTAAAGTTTCCCAAACAAGTTTAACAAGTCTAAATAAGCATGCATTGTTGCTACGATTACTGACTACTCTGTGATGGAGAATATGTCTTCGACATGTGTAAACTTACATTTTTTAGGTGTCACTTTTTTGAGTAAAACTCTTTCTACCCCCCAGTCCCATTTAAGGGATAACTACCCTCACAATTTCATTAAAAAAAAGGGGGTTGTGTAATACCTTTTTCAAAAGGAAAATTAATTCTCTATTTTTAACTATAAAAATTATCAATTTTGCACAATGATACTCGAAAAAACGAATTATTTTCTCAAATCAAGGAACAAATTTGATTTCTTCTTCAATATTTTAATCAAGAAAAAAATGTCAAAGCAGTTCAATTATAATTTTTAAAATGTGGTATTAGGTACATCCAATTTTGACTTTTGAAAATGTCAATTATTTATTATCAATTTAGATGGAAATAATAATAACGAAATAATAACACATTTATTGTCAATAATAATAACACATTTATTGTCAGCATACATTCTACATCTCTCACATATATTAATTAAGAACGTTCCTAATTAGAATGCAGCAGACAAAAGGCAAAGATACAGTTCAGATGTTCAGTGTAAACACGGAACTCTGTTCTTCCAATGTCGCCTTACTTATACAAAATATTTTGTGATCCCGCAATAGAACACAAAACCTAGCAGCACACAAATTTAACAGCAATATATTAACACGCACTCTTACAGTTTAGTTTGCCCTTCAAACAGGATTTGCTTAAAATGATCTCTACATATGCGAACAGAACTCTTAGAGTTGACCACAGCGAAGGAGCCAAAGAGAGACGCAATGTTGTATGAAAAGGACCTTTTAAACAACTTCCTATTATGTTTGGGAATATTTAGTAACGTCTTACGACGGTTGAATATCCGTCGTAAGACGTTACGTTGTGAACATCCGTTTGAAATGTTAGACGATTGTGTAGTTAGCGAGGAGTTCCGGACCTTATTATTTATAATAGAAACATAGCATGTGTAAAATTCATCTATTATACATATTGGGCCAACTTGCCTGTGCTAACTTATTTGATATTCGCTGCCGACGTCTCACGCTGTAGATTACCCGAAGACATGAATTTTGAAGCGTCTGAATCCTCCGAGTACAAATGTTTTCAAAGCAAAGTCGATAAATAATGTCACACCGGTTCAATTGTGACAGAACAAGGCTATAGCATAATAAGAATTTAAGATCTTTATCCAAGCTGTGTCTCTGTGTATAAACTAGTTTTAGGGCATAGTAGGATTTTAAAAACAAATAGAGATATGATCCCTGAAACGCAAATATGAATCTACAAGCAACCCGAAACTCCTAGCTACTCGCCCAACAGGGAAAATAGCACCATCCATTTACAAACGCACTCTCTCCATCTCACCCTCTACAAGACCGAATACCACGACAGAGGATTTTTCTGCATTTATTAATAATGAATGTGTTCTAGAACTCTAGATCGTCATTTATCAAAAAAAAAGAGTTTCAGCCAAATCTCTTGATTTGAATGAACAGTAAAGTTACGTATCATCTGCGTAGATGTGGTAGTTACAAAATTTAATACAACGAAACAAATTTGAAGTATATATAGTAAAAAGTAGTGGTCTAGGTATGCCTGTCTGTGGTACTCCCTGCGATACAGTTATAAACTGAGAAGTGGAGCTTCCCAAGACTCTGCCACCTATCCGATAAAAATGACGATACCAATGTCAATGCAGGCTGACTGAACCCACAATAATGAAGAATTGCTTTAAGCATTTCGTGATTGACCATATCAAATGCTTTAGTATAGTGTAGCAATATTAATACAGAAATGTTGCTACTACCCAGCGCCCTAAAGATATAATCAGTTACATCAGCCAACGCCGTCGAACAGTGTTCAGAACTTTGTTAGGTACCGATAAGTGCCATATTATCAGCGCCTGAGCGCATGTGGAATACTTTCTGTAAGTAATAAAGTCAGCAGCTGTGGTTGGCGAAACGTCTAGCAACCCACTAAGTGAATTCAACCACAACAAAACGGCCCGGAAATGATTTAGTATTCCAAGATATTCATTTTGTGATATCCTGTAAATAAAACATTCAACTGTGTTTATCATTTTCAGCATTTTAACCAGCGGAAAAAATACACTTTGCTAATTTAACTGAACTCCAAAAGTGATAAAATTAGCAATAGTGAACAGAAAACTGTGTTCACAGTGTATATTTAAATGGATCTGTTTACCTACACATAGACTATAATCTGCCTTTACTTGTCTACTGTTTGTTTTTCAGGTTTGGTAACATGGTTTATATCAGTCCCCTTTGATGTTGTCAGGGTTAGATTACAGTCTGACAATCCAGATAATCCAAAGTATTACGGTATGATTCATTGTTTTAAGAAAGTATTCAGAGAAGGAGGTTGGGTAGCCTTGAATAGAGGACTTCTTTTAATCACCCTTAAAGGAATTGTATCAAATGCAAGCATATATTTAGGTATCAGGGCTGCTGATATATGTATTAAATAAATGTAACTAAGTAAAAATGGCTTTTTTATCGCTCACTAATTCACCCCGAGTAATGCTTACCCATCTATTTTAGCGAATTTTCCTAGAAAAAATTTACTACGAAGAGATTGTGACTATATATATATATATATATATATATATATATATATATATATATATATATATATATATATATATATATATATATATATATATATATATATATATATATATATATATATATATATTTGGAAATATTTCCGTGGTCATTAGTGTGAGATATATTTGATTTCCGGGTTGAACCGCGTCCAGAATTTATTAAAGCTCGACGTTTCGGCTCCTGTATTGGAGCCATTTTCAAGAGGTTAAAGAAATGACCTTTAAGGCCTCAATCTGCCTCCTCCTGTGGTAGATAAGTATAGATTAGTTTATTATAGTTCGATTAAGGAGCCCCAATTTGCTTACTCCGCAAATCTCGCTAGAGATAATCTCATAAGGTCATCAGGAAGCAGTTTCCACGTACCATCCTGAAATGTTTGTTGAACCCCTTATTTTCTTAACGAGGGTGGAAATATTTAACGTGTCTAACATCGCATGGTACGTACCCATCCTTTCCTAAAGGAAAGTAGGAATCTTTAACGTCTCCAATAGCGCATGGTACATGGAACCGACGAGATTAGTTTACAGTATGTTATTTAAAAATCGTTTGAGGCTTTTACTTGGAATCAAATCAATGATCCTTGGGTCCAGAGGCACAGGTGTTTACCACTTGACCACCGAGGCTGCTAAATACAGCAAGAGGTGCAGTGCAGAACCACATCTCAGACTCAAACTTTCAGACGCCGAACCAAAATTATATATTTTTTTGTTCACTTAAACGCACATAAATATCCACTGGAAGTTTTGAAAATTTTAGTGTAGAAAAAGTTAATGTTTATCGAGCTTTTAATTTAGTTTTACTAGGCTTGTCTGTAAATGTTTTGCAATTAGTATGTTTGAGTTTTTCGTTGTGAACTATTATTCAATAGGAAAATAAATTTTAACAACCTAATTTTATTGTCTTATTTACTATATCCTAATTACCTAATTACTACGCAGGGGGTTTGCCAACATATTCCGGTCTTTATAAGGGGTTCACAACAACAAAAAGTTTGGGAAGAGCTGTTCTTGTTTGCAAAAAAAATTGATATAGTAATGTAACTTGCTGCATCCACTCTTGCTTGGATTCCATTTTTTAGGACAATTTGTATATATGTATTTAAAAATTTGTGTAAACAATAGATTGCATATTTTTTAATTATTGTATGATAGAGAAACATTTTTTTATATATTGCATATAAGAAAACCATGGTGTTATACAACGAAGAAGATACGCCGACAGTCAATGCTTGCAATGTATAAAATAATGTATGTGAGTGTAACCTGTGTACGAGAAAGACGATAGCGATAAAATGAGACAGATTGAAACAGAGACAGGCATTTGTCAGCTGGCTGTCCAGTTAACGTAAACTTACCAGATAAGAATATATAATGTTGTTTATACACACATACATGTCAAATGACTTAATATTTTCCGTCCTTGTCTAGGCGACATAAATGACCACATTTTATTAGACCCCATAGAGCACAAGATATTCTCAGAATGTTCTCACAATGTGAGAACATTCTTTCTTCAGAACATTTGTTTTGGAATGTTCTAATAACATTTATGGAATTTTAAACTGCATCTTGAATATTCTGAGTACATTCATTCAATCACATCTTAAGAAAAATCTTCATCAATATACTGAGAATATTTGAATAAATCATTATTCAGAATATTCGCTTAGAATGTGCTCGAGATGTCCTTATAATATTATATAACTTTATAATTTAATGAAAAACATAGAGATGATTACGGTATAAGTATAGTGTTGAGAATTATAAGAGGAACTATTTTGCATGTTTGATTCTGTTACGTGTTCTATGTTATACACATCCAAAAATTGTATATTTAGGCATAGAGCGCATGTTCATACCGAAGAGAAGATGGCCGTTAGACGTAAATGTAAATTAATATCAACGTGAATAATTTAGGACATGCTGACGTGACGTGAACACCGAGAAGAGTGTGTAATTACAAACATAACGCAGAGTACAGAAGCAACTAAAACATGGTGTCAGGTTATCAAGAACTAAAAGGCACCCAGTAAAGAAACAAGTTTTAAAGCATTTCTTACAGTTGACACCGACGAAGGGTTCGCCAATGTTGCCTGAGACGATCATCTTACGAATTAGGTACACATACATTGTATAATATATAATTAAAAAATTGTGTTGTTCAATAGTAGTGGTAAGTTATGCCATATAATAATATAGATTTAATATAATAATATAGATTTATTCACATAAATAGACAGTTAGACTTTACAAAAATGCCAACAGAGGGAGAATTAATCCAAACTAGCCCACAAAAGTCAAAGACTTGTGCGTGGGTCTGGAATATAAATGTCGTACTTAACAATCTTCAATCTAGCTCAACATTGCATTCTTAAAAAGGCAGACAGCGCATGACTACAAGAGAGGTTGCAAGACATATTTAATTTACACTATACAAACATTACTTACAAAACTAAATAATCCTAACTATTGTAACAAATAAGCCAATCAAAATGGTCACAATTTAAGATCCAAGAGAAAAACAAATAAAAAACAGTACAAAATTAGAAACAATCACACTCACACATACTTGCTCACTCACTCACTCACTCACTTACTCGCTTACTCACTCACTGACTCACTCGCTCATTCCTCACTCACTTTCTTACATAACACATGTTCATATGACACAGCTTCAACAAAACAGTCAATCAACACACAGCGACAGAATCAGAAAAATTACCACAGCACAACAATAATTCAATAGTTACCCATAAATTATCCTACGGGCATTGAGTCGAGGCCAGTCGAGTATCCAAGCCTTCAACAGCACCTTAAACAATCCCATGTCACATGCAGACTGTACATTCGGTGGCAAGAAGTTGTGTAGTCTTGGTCCCACTTGAACATGTCGTCGTGTCTGAGACTTATTAAACCTCGGGATCCCAATCGATCGAGTCTGATAGCCATGGGATGCTTCAGTGAGTCTTCCTCTATTCTTTTGTTGCCAGATACCCACAGACCCAAGGTATATATGAAAGAGATCCGGAACACGCATTTCCGCATAAAGGTCATCACTTGGGTAAGTATAACATTTGTTCCCAATTATTTTTAAAATCCACTTCTGAGCGACTTCCAGTTTTTTTATATAACATCTTGCAGCTCCTCCCCAGATGAGATTATCGTACAGCAGATGTGTCTCAACCAGAGATTTGTATATAATCTTTGGATGCTTTTGGTCAAACATATCTCGGTACATTTTAAACCTGTGCTCAAAAATCGTATTTTGCACACCTGATTGTTTATGTGCTCCAGTCCACTGTCAGCCCCAGGTATTTTACCGCCCTCACGACATCTATCCGCACGGCTCCATGATGGGGTCAAGGAGTCGCGGGCCAAAGGACTCCACGGGGCAAGCTGAGGAAGTGGAAACACCAATATAACCTTTCGATGAAGCTTTCCCCAAGACCGTCATGCGCGGTGAAGAGCCGCATCCTGCACGAGGTGACCCTGCTGATAACTAAACATGACGGATCTAGACAAGGAGGTCGAAGTAAGCTCCCCCAATCTACGGTGTCACGTGACCCGTGCCTAGGGATGGATCGCACTAGGGTGATGGTGTCGTGAACGGAACTTCTGGGGTACCGGCAACCCTCCAGAGTAACCCGCCTTGCACCACACAGGGGGTTCTGATGGTGTGGACAGTATTTCCCCCATTCTCGTGGGAACAACATGAAGATCATAAAAACCAATGAGGCTCGAGGAGTGGCTCCGGCTACAGACTCGTGCCGCCCACTAGGGAAGCAACCAGGGGTTAATGGGACTTAGGTTCCTTCAGGTCAACCCCCAACACAGTAGGGCAGCCACGGCCGGACTACTGATGGCTCTGAGGAACACGGATGTGGCCCTCATTCAGGAACCGCACTCCTATAAAGGAGAGATCAAGGGACTCGGCGGAGCTGCTGGAAAGCTCATCTTCAGCAGATCCAGCGAGAACCCGAGGGCCCGCATTTTTGTCAGGGAAAGGAAAGAGTTTCTGCCTTTAATTAATTTATGTTCCAGGGACCTGACAACGATCAAAATCCGATGTGGAGGAGCGGATGGACCGAGCGACATTACTGTCGGGTCAGCCTATCTGCCAGGGGACAGCACGGACCCTCCTTCACCCAAGGAATTGGAGCAGCTGATGGTGGGTAGCAGAGCAGGTGGATTGGCAGACCATCATCGGCATGGATGCGAACGCGCACCATGAGTTGTGGGGCAGCTCGGACACAAACTCTAGGGATGAGGAACTTCTACAATTCTTTATGAAATTTAATTTAGACATATTGATTAGAGGTAATAAACCGACCTTCGTCACAACACGGCGTGAGGAAGTTTTAGATCTAACAGTTTCCACCGACTTTCTGGGTGACTTTGTTAAGAACTGGGCTGTGTCTGGCGAAGTGAGTAGCTCAGACCACATATACATCCGCTTTGAAATCGCCAAAGTCGATAGACAAACGGTATGGTACCGGGACCTCTGCAAGCCGAACTGGGAAGCCTACAGGGCAGACCTAGCAGTTGAATTTCGGGGGGTTAAGAGTACCATAGACAATTCAATAGACCTTGAGATTGCGGCAGCTAAATTGCGAGACGCAATTACCTCGGCCCACAACGCCAACTGCCCCCTAAAAATTAGGGCGTCCACCAGGAACGTCCCGTGGTGGAACGAGGACCTCAGGCAAAAGAGGACGCAGGTTCGTAAACTGTTAAACGCGGCCAAAAGGTCGGGAGCATGGGATGAATATAGACAGGCCCTAACGATCTATAACAAAAGACTGAGGGACACCAAGAAGGACTCGTGGAGGAGGCACTGCGAGGAAGTGGAGAACTCGACTACAGAAGATCCTGTCCAAGGGCACTCAGACCAACATAGGCTCCCTTAGAACATCCACGGGAGGCTTTACAAGTTTGGGAGAGGAAACTATGGAAATTTTACTCCAGACGCACTTCCCCGGCGGTAACATAATAAACCAATCACCCCCGGACCGGGAACACTCAGAAATAGAGGCGCCTTATAAGCGGGCATCTAGAGTTGAATGGACAGTCGCTAAAGAGGTGGTTACTTGGAGCAAAATCAGATGGGTCATTAACAGCTTTAAGCCATACAAATCCCCGACATTTGATGGAATAATGCCCATCATGCTCCAACAGGGGATAGATATACGTGCGCCGGTGCTTACCCTCATTCTGAGGGCCAGCCTGTCTTTGGGGTACATTCCGAGGGCATCGAGACTGGCCAGGGTTGTATTCATTCCTAAACCTGGGAGTCCAACAGATCAGGCAAGGTCCCTAAGGCCAATAAGTCGCATGTCCTTCTTGCTAAAAACAGTGGAAAAACGGTTCGACCAGCACATTAGGGTCGGTGTACTGGAAGCATATTCCCTACACTGCGGACAATATGCATACAGAGCAGGACTCTCAGCAGAAACAGCACTGCACCAACTGGTGCTGAAACTGGAGAATACGCTGGAGAACAGGGTGGTGGCGCTGGGGACCTTCCTAGGCATAGAGGGGGCCTTCAGCAACACCTCATTGGGAGCGGTTCTGGCAGCTGTCAGAGAGCGTGGAATAGAGGAGACCTGCTGCAGGTGGATCGATTTCATGTTTAAGGACAGGGCGGTGTTCCCCTCACTCGCAGGTGGGACTCTGCTGACGGGGGTCGCGGCAGGGGTGTCCGCAGGGGAGCGTTTTGTCTCCCTTGCTCGGGTGCCTAGTCGTGGACAGCCTGCTGGGGAGGCTCTCGGGAGGGGTATGAGGTACAGGGCTATGCGGACGACATTGTCATCATAGTCAGAGGAAAGGTTACACAGTCAGCGTGGGAACGCGTGCAGACAGCACTGAAAGTGGTGGAAGGGTGGACGGTTGGTAAAGTGCTCGGGGTGAGCCCCGAGAAAGCAACCATCATACCGTTTACGAGGAGGAGGAAGTTGGACAGCCACAGAACTCTCACTCTATACGGTAGGAACATTCCAATGGGCAGGGATGTAAAATATCTTGGGGTCGTATTGGACTCTAAGCTAACCTGGAATGGTCACGTTGAAAAATACTGCCTATGGCAGTCATGACCTTAGCCGTCACTAGGCGGCTATATGGAAAAACGTGGGGACTAAGACCTAGTATGGCTCACTGGCTGCACACAAGGGTGGTCAGACTATCGTTAAAATACGCGGCACTGGACTGGTGGCCTAAGGTGATACAATCCAGGGCCAAACAAAAACTAGGCAAGATCCAAAAGATGGCTTGCCTAGGCATCACAGGGGCCATGTCTTCAACCCCAACAGCCGCCATGGAGGTGTTGCTGGATGTGCCCCCCCCCCCCCCATACACGTAGTTATAATGTGGGAGGCCAGGCTAGGACTATACAGACTAGCCTGCAATGGTAGACTGAAAATTAACCCAGGCTTCAGGCACCACTGCAAAATTCAGGAGATCGTGAAGGAGCCCATGCTTGAAATGAGGTCAGACTTAGCGAGCCCGCGAATCTGCAGGGAAAACAACTTTACAGTAGAAATCCCTGACCGGGAGGCATGGCGTGAGGAGACGCCGAGCACACCACGGGACGCGCTCGTCTGGTTCACGGATGGATCCGGCGGGGAGCGTGGGACGGGGCCGGTGTTTATTCGGAAGGACCAAGTGTAAGTCATAGTATTTCCCTCGGAGTCCATGCAAATTCCTGGCTGGTGAGTGAGTGCCAAGACGAGACGAGCGACCTGGCTGTGCAGAATGAGGTCTGTGTGCCGGGTCACTCGGGGGTCAAGGCAATGAAGAAGCTGACAGTCTCGCTAAGAGAGGGTCAGCAACATCATTTGTGGGACCAGAACCAGCTCTGGGCGTGGCATAGAGCACTGCCAGGGGAGCCATTAAGTCCTGGGTCTGAAACCAACACAAGGTGTACTGGGCAGACTGTCCAGGGCTCTGACATGGTAAGTCAATAATTGACGAACCCAGTTCAAAGAGAGCTGTGGAGCTGCTAAATCTTAGCAGAGGACAGCTCAGAAACATAACAGGTATCTTGACGGGACACATGGCCGTCCAGAAACACCTGCATAAAATGGGGCGGTTCGAGGGGGACCTCACATGCAGACTCTGCGGCGAGGGGAAGGAATTGGCCCAGCACATCTTGTGCGAGTGTAAAGCTCTGGACCGCAGAAAACAACTGGTCTACGGTCAGTCTAGACGGGAGACGGAGCAATATAAAACTTCACCCTACCAATCGCTGTGCAGACTAGTTCGAGGCAAAGTGATTTTGGAGTGGGTGGAGTAAAAATACTAAGGGCATGCACAATAAACCAAAGGTTTCAGTGCTATCGGCGCGGCGAGGCCGCGGACGAGCCCTGAGGAAGAGAAAAAACGGCTCCATGATCTCCATCTTTAATCACCAAAACCACGTATAATGGCAAGCCGCTGGCGTAGCTACAAAAAGGCAAACATTTAGTCTTGTTGAAGTTAATTGTGAGTAATCTGGAGTCAAACCAGGTTGATATGTTTTTGAAGTCATTTACTTACATTTTTTACTTTTTTACTTTTCAGCTCTTCCCACGTTTCTCCCCTGTAGAATATGGCTGTATCATCCGCGAAGCCAACGACAGTAGCCTGAGGCGACTGTGCAAACAATTCGTTAGTGTATATGTTGAACAATATGGAGCCGATGACTGTTCCCTGTGGAACTCCATATTCTATTATTTTTTGTTCACTAATGTATTCACCTATCTTTACACATTGTCTTCTTCACAGAAGGTAACTCTTTAGCAACCTGTGTATGTTTCCTCTAAACCCGACATATTCCAAAACATCCAACAGCTTCTCATGGTCCACGGTGTCGAGGGCTTTCGCGAGATCAATCAAAATGCACATGCTGGGAGATCCGTTGTCCATCTCGGCAATAACTCTCTGAGTAACGTAAGCTATGGCATCCTGCGCCGACCTACCATCACGATAAACCATCATATAAACCACCACTTTAACACTTTTCCAGTAGATAAGACAAATAAGTTGAAAGATGTTCTCGGTTGTTTTGATGAAGCCAAAGACACATATTACTATGGAAACGTTAGAATTGTATAACTTCTATCAAAAACCATTTACGCTTTTGGAACGGAAGTTAAAAAGCAACCCTCTAGTTATGGATGTATCTGTATAATTATAAAAATCCATACACAGGTTGAACGATCAAAGATAAATTAATTCTGGGTCTCTACGACAAGCAAGTATAACAAAGGATTATTAGGGATACTGATATTACACTGATATCATAAATGCAAAAATATTGCAAATCTATAGAATTGTGTACGCAACATCTGAGGCTTTTTACTCGGGTAGAATAAGTTAATGCTGTAAGAAGTATGAGAAGAGCCAAAAATCTGGACCTGAACATATGGTAGGTAGATGAGCTGTGTACAATAAAACTTCCAAATTATCAGATACACAATCACTTTGCCAAAGTATGCTTTCACAACTAGAATATATAAGCTGTTGGTGACAAACATCGGACATCGGGATATGGAAATAGCTTTAGAAGTCAAAATCAAGTCCGTGGGAGTATAGCAGAGAGCAGCCATACAAGGGAAGGGTCAAAAGCTCTGATCGATGACTTTCAGTTGTAGTTTTTTGTAAGTGCAAGTGAGTGTGATTTTGTGGCATATTCTGTCGAAATTTGTGTATCCTATAAAGGCTGAAAGCCTGTAGGATCAATAGTCTAGCCAAATTTCAAGTTACTTCAGTGGCGTAACCTCGAATATTCATCTCGGAAACTTTGTGTTTGGCTATTAAATTTTCTGGCAACTCGAAATACCGTATCTTTATGTATTTTATTTTTATGTTATTGAAATTTTAAATGTTTTATTAATGTTTAATTCACAAACATTTCTTTGCATTTGTTATATTAACTATTCTGAATAAATGTGCAATACTCGAATTGTTGACTTATTAAGTATCTGAACGTGAGTTTACAGGTGTGTGTAGCCACTAGAATGATGGTAACTTACACAAGGGTGAGTGATAGAAGTTCAAATTCCAACATATATGGCGAGTTGGGCTTGCTTATATGAAAATATATACAAGGCCAGTTAAATGGAGGAAAATTAGTACATTTTGAAGATAAATAAAATATTTCACAGCTTTGATTTCCTTAATTTCGGTGTCATTCAAAAAATGTACACATAGTGTTTCGCATAAAAACCGACACAGAGCAGGGGCATGTGGGTAAACCTAAAATATGGTGATTTAACGCAACTTACCCCTATACTAAGTTGCTCCACTGAGAAGGTATATTGCTTCAAAGTGGGGTTTTCAATTTCGAAAAACATCAATATCTGCGTAATAGTTTAACGTAGAGAAATCAAATTTGATACACATTCTGAGTATACCAAGTAGAGTTCAATTGAGGCATTTGAAAGGGTTGATTAGAGGTGATGCACCCTTAAAAGGTCACAATTTTTTAACATATTGGCGGATTTAATAAATTATTATATCATTTTTGAAGAATTTAACTTTAAAAGTTTTGTTACTCCTGTTATTTTCAAAAAACTTTGTTGGTTTCACGAACAACACGAATAACTAAGGAAACATATGATATTGATTTTTTTCGAAATTTAAAACCCATTTTGAAGGCCTATAACTTGTCAGGGGTGCAACTTAGTATGGGGGTATATTGCATTAATTACCATATTTTAGGTTCCCCTACACGCCCCTGCTCTGTGTCGGTTCTTATGCGAAACACCCTGTAAATCTTTAAAAAAAGCAAGGTTCCCATGAGTACGTGTATGAACATTTTGAGAAGATTCATTGAATGTTCGTGGGACATTTTCAGAACATGCTGCGAGCTCTTAAGAATATTATAAATAACATTCTGAGAACCTTATTAGCATGACAGAATCTGTCCCATTGTCATGTTCATAGAATGTTCTATGAATATATATTGTACCTTGTGAGAATGTTCTGGGGATGTGTGAGTATTCTTTCGAAACATTCCTGGTATATTCTCAGAATGTGTCTATGCTGTCTGGGACGGTTGGCAGTTAAAGCTATGTTCATACACTCACGAATTACGAAATTAATTCCTATTGGTTTATTTTAAATAATATGACGTTATTATTTAAATTGAACCAATATGAATTAACTTCACAAGTCGTATTTCTTTTCGCGAGAACCTAGCTTTGTGTGTATGCGCGAGTAGTGGGCTGGTCTCTGCAAGCAAGTTCCATTAGCCACAGACTTTTATAAAATAATTTTATTAATGATTCTCAAAAGAAGCTGGTCCACCACAAAATGCCTGATTCAGCCAATTGTGTGCCATGAAACTAATATTTGCAAATTAATAAATTAAAATTATAAAAAAAAATATAAACAAAAAACAATGTCTACATACATACATATTTTGCATATTCGCACAATTGTTAAAATTTATGTATTAAGAACAACACTTTTTTTGAAATAGATAACTAAAATCAAAACCTAGCCCATGGGATAAAACTGGGACACATATCGCCCAAGGCTAACAAAACAGGCAAGACTTAGACCACGGATAGATAAGGGTTAACATTATGAAAAACGATAAGAGCGGCATATACAAATTTTGAATTTTCTGTTAAATTTTTAACATAACTTAGTACCAATTTAATTATATAACCTACTTACCATTTAATCCACCCAATCTCAAATCTAATATATAAATTATATAAATTAAAAGATGTTTTATAGTACAATATATTTACTCACTCCAAAAAATTGAACAGTAGCACATTAATCTGTTCATTGTTGAGACTCAACAGATGTATTATGTTTAAGGGTAGGCTAAAATAATAAGTGACTGTAACAATTTTTGGCATTGACTTGAATAATTGGAAGACGCAAAGATTGTGGTTCAAATCCACTTCAGACTGCTCATCGCATGTGCAAATCGCTGTGTCTAGCACACCTATTGTATGGAGATGTGCAGGATACCTAGCATGATTACTTTTTAACCTAGTCATTGTGGTTATAAAAGATCTTTAGCAATTTTTTGTAAATGTATGCTTGTTTGGAAGGTTTGGATATAATAGTTTATAGTGATTATTACTAGGTATTTAGGATGTACTGTCTCCATTCACTTTTCCATGTTTGACGTATCTTTTGTTTTAATTCCGTAAAGAGGTTGTATCTTGTGATTCTAGGGTTTGTATAATCCCCACAGTATGTTGCTTCTCGAGCACTTCTATCGGCAATTTCGTTGCCGCGATTGCCACAGTGACCTTTTACCCACTTATATCTTGTGTCGCCTCTACTTCTTGGTTTGTTATACATCTCTACGATGTTATAAGCAGTATCATCACTTTCTGCTCCGCAGCAATATTTTAAAGTTATAAATGCTCAATATTATGCCGTGAGTAACTGAATCGTCGAGCATCCAATTGATTGTTTTTTATTTTTTATTGCATACAATTTAGCTGTGTATATGGCACATAATTTATCCAGCTTACATGTAATGACACCCATGTAACTGATATATAGCAAATTAAGATCAATAAGGTATCGTAATGTATATTTGTATCACATAAGTAACATATATCTACCTTTCAGACACAGATCAGTTATGAATCATTTGTAATATTGGCATGTTTCAAATCTGATACGTGATAGTTCTGCAGCTGTGTTACATAACATATAGCTTACAAAGAGATTGATATGTGCTATGACTCTATATCTTAAGCATAGATATGTAAAGGTGCAATGTTACGTAACAATGTAATTAATGTCTTCCATCAATATATATATATATATATATATATATATATATATATATATATATATATATATATATATATATATATATATATAATTAATGTAGCATACATATAACCATGTAATATATCTCCTACATATATGTGAGATCATCTAGCTGCTGACATTTCTGATATCAATTATGTTACATAAAAGTTACTTGATACATGACTTTAGCTGTTGAAATAGCAAGTTTTATGTAACATTTATGAATTTGATTTGTAACTGTGTTTGCTGAGTTTGCTGTACATGCGCACCCCGCTTCTTGCGTAGCCATAGATCCGTCTTTATAGATGTGTGTATGGATATTCATTGTAGGGTTCCAGATTTCCACGCAGAATACTCTTGTTAAGAGAGGAAAATTCGGTATATTTTAATATCGTTACCAGTGATGTAAAATTACCGTAATTTATATTTTTGGTAATTTACGGTGGTAATTAACGAGTCTTAATTATAACCAAAATTAATTACCGTGGTAATAAATTTTTGTCGTAAATTACTGCGGTAATTTACCTTAATATATGTTTACTTCCACATCGTCAATACGTGTGGAAGTATGGCATCGGAGACAACAATTTCAAAGACTTTTTTAAGTAAAAAGTGTCAAAACATAGAAAATATGTGTTGGAAACGAGTTTTTTGTGTATGTCGGTCTGTATGTCTGGCTGTATGATAACTTTAGAACAAATCGAGATATCGTCTTTAAATTAGGTACACAGTTAGCACCCGACGAACGAACGGTTCGGATTGTTTTTGGGTAAAATCGCTACGGGGGATAGGGGATGAATGTGGGATGATTTGGTGAAAATTGCCATTTTTTCGTTAAAACTCTAGTAACATAACGTTTTAGGTTTTGTTTATTAGAAAACTTTCAATTTCATCAAACATCTGGTATTCTCTGCTGAAATTAAATTAAGGGTTGAATGTGTAGGGGAGGCATATCGGTGACAGAAAATTCGAATTTTTTTGCCCTAAAACGACGCAAAAGTCTCAAAACATAAAGAAAACTGGATTCTGCAAATATTTTTTTATCTGTTTGTCGGTCTGTCGGCCTGCAAGTCTGTCTGTTAGTAGGCGCAATTACTTTCGAACGAATTGAGATATCATCTTCAAATTTGGTATCCAGTTAGCATACCGCTTTGAATTGTTTTTAGGTAAGATCGCTTCATGGGGTAGGGGATAAATGAGGGGTGATTTGGTGAAAATTGACATTTTTTCGTTAACACTCTAGTAATATAACGTTTCAGAAGTTTATAGGTGCATAGCGTTTCAGAAGTTTATAGGTACATAACGTTTCAGAAGTTTATGGGTACAGGGCCCTAAATTAATTTCATGAGAATGTCTTTCTGAGGACAGTACATTATCACAGCGATGTGGAAGTTATGATTCAATTTGCAGCACTATTTTAATTATTAACATCAAATTACCGTGATTTACCGTAAACTGCAAGTAAACAATAAATAGCAAGTTTCATTTGGCAATAAGTGCAAATTGAATGTGTCTTTGTCTGTTAAAAATTTAAATTTGAAAACGACAGAAACACACTCAGCGTGCATCTTTTTTGGAATAAAATCTACTGTTTTTCCAAAGAATTGCATACCTACTATTAAAAAATATTTTTTTATGGTTTTTCAATCAAGACATAATATTGACGTGGAAATGAAATTAAGGTGTGTAAATATCGGTGTCAAACATAGAATTGTTTCATTTTGTTATTTGTTATTGTTTGTGAATACAAAATGAAACTAATCGATTTCTCTTAAATATTATTTTAGGTATCCACTATATAACCTATGTTATCAAAACATTGACTGTGACGACTGCCGCAACGTCTTTACTAGAGCGCAAATGTGACGATTTTAACGATATGAAAATATGAATCCCCGACAATGGCCTAATAATCTCCGGCGGCCAGCAGCAATTCCCGGAAGCGATCGCACATTGCTGATTGCTGACGAACGTCGCTTTAGAGAAATATGGTAAACTACAAGAAAACCTCGTTATCTTGTAAATTACGAGAATTCGGTAATTTATTTCTAGCAATAATTTACAGTAAATTACGGTATATTACCACTGTAACTTATCGGTAATTTACCAGTTTACATATCTGATCGTTACATTGAAATGCTTTAAAAGTCACGAATAATATATCCGAAAAAGTGAATTTTTATTGCAATACATGAGATTTGGTTCAAATCTTGCGAATAGGAATAAGCCGGCGGGTCGTTTTTAATCCTCCAATATTTAACCCAGCTTTACCTATATATCCGTGAAGTAAACTAACGTTTCCATAGATTTAGCTTCTATTTTAAGCTGTTTAAACTTTTTTTTCAATGAAAAAAAAATTCTTCGCCGTTACCATAGTTGTCTATGTTTGTAAGGTTTTCCAATATCCACGCCCAAGTTTTATGTTGATGACAGCTGTTATCTTGTGGCGCCAAATAATCTAACATCATCCGTTATACAAGATTTTAAATGTTAAAAGTTTCACAATTCATTTTTCTTTAATAATCGCTTATTGAAGTAGTTACAAGATTCTACGTATACACAATATAATAACACTTAGATACTTATTTTGCGAAGGGTATATACAATGGCATATAATTTCTTTCCTACACCTTAAACAATTAAATATTAAACAGCTACTATAATACATAACACAAGTTCTGTTCATTGTAAAATAATAAGATAATGCAAATCGTTATCAGTTAACAAATAACAAATTTCAATCCAGATTTACTCACCGAACTGATCAAGTGATCACTGATAACAGTCTAGTGTAGTTCGCGATCCTTACTAGATAAGGCACACGTATCTATTTTGAAATTTGTGACTGCGTGGTTTAAGAAATCAGTGCCTTTTTACCAGTAACAATTAACTTTGCGTTAATATGTGACTTCTAATGCTTATGCTTATTTTATTATAAAAATGGCCAGCACAGAACGAAGAGGGAGGAGTATCTCACTAGCCGCGAGACAAAGATCTGTGTCGGTTGTGTCTGCTGCATATCAGCCCAGGAGATCTTTTTGTATTTCACACATAGTGAGTTTTTACTATTTTTAGAAAAATTATATTTTTAATTATTATGATATTATTACATCGCAAAAATGACATGATTTCTTTTGTGACTATGAATTAACACGCATATAGGTTGACAGATATAGGTAATATGTACCTACCTCATTTTCTGTGACTTTTGTGGGAAAATAAGGATTGACTTTCGAAACATTCTCTTGACATCAAAGATTCGTGACTAATTTTTCACTTATATAATATAGGTACTGTAGGTGCCTATAATTATAATATGTTGTTTCATAATTTAACCTCCCGTAAAAAGCACATTTACTGTATTTATATATTTTTTTAACGCTGGCCTATTTCCGCGACTGTGGACAATCACCGACACCAACAGGGAGCAGTTTCCCCTCAGCAACTTAAAAATTTTGTTAAATCTGATTTTTATAAGCTGGCTCTTTTACGTGCCTAACATCGCATGTCACACGTGACCTAGCACGATTTAACGATTTCTTGGAAGGACAAAATATTCAACCATTTAACTTGTTCAAACACAATACCACAGTCCCAGTAGTTTTTTTTGTAGAAAGGAAACGCTTCGACATCTCTGGTCATTGGCAGTGTGAGTGGTAATCTATTAGGTAATAAGTTTTGCCTCGAATCGCACCGTCGGAGTTTCTTTTTATACCAGGGATTAGAACCGGCAGTGTTGAAATTTTGAAGTCTAATGCTCTTACGAATCTATCCACGGCTGCCTCACAGTAGTTGCTTTTCAGTAGCAACTGAATTAATTATTTATTATTAATTTTTAAGGAAACTAGAGGGCTCCCCGAGATACGTACCGGGGCCTTTTGATAACGAGTCGACGTTCTACACCATGAGCTTCTGAGATCGCAAAAACATGCTTACTAACCTGTTTGGTACTAGAGGACCAAGATGAAACATTGTATGTAAAATCGAATTCTAAGCATAAAACAAATATTGAATGTCTTCAAAGCTTGTTTATTTTTTGAAAAAGTTTTGTTTTTAATTTGAAGTAAAAAGTTTTTAGTGAAAATCTAATTAAGAATTAGGGTTCTGTTTAAACATAATTAAAACTACTGAACAAGCGAAAGGTATGAGATATACACGGAACGTTCATAAATACAGGAGCTATAGAATTTTTCATTTCTGTGCTTTTTGGGTTACCGTAAAACGGGGTTTTTGAACGGTTTTTTATTTTAAATCTATAAATCTCAATCTCAAATAAGGCAGTGAGTAAAAAATAAATAAAAAAGAATGTCAGGGGCATCAGTTGACAAAAAATTAGATTTTAAAATGATCAATAACAATTTTTTTTTAAATTAATTTATGGGTGTTCAGAGTTACCCTACGGTCGGGGTTACTTTGAACGCCTATAATGAAACTACGCGATTTTAATGTAACCCCCCAGATAGTGTTGCTTTGAACACCTAAACAACTTTAGACGACATTCTTAAAAATGCCATTCAACATTTTGGTCTTCTAAGTCACCAGTGGAGATTACTTTTCCTAAATAGTGGTGAACTAGAGATTTTACTTTAAACAACCAAATAAAATTTATCTAGTTTTATATTTCCAACATATTCTGCGGGTGCTTAATCTACATCAGACACCAATTCCTGTTCTGATTCTTCAATTTCAAACTCTTCATTTTCAGTTTCTTCTCGAAGGACGTCTTCAACTGTGTTTCAATCATTCTGACTTTCTCTGAGGTCGTCTACAGAAATGCTTTTTCCTGGTTGAACATTAATCGTCTATTTCTTCTGTTTCTGTGTTGGCACGTCAACACCGCGAAATTCTTTCAATTACAGCCGTAGACACTTGTTCCCATACCGGGCTTCATTTTGCTCAGGCTGATAGTCAGGTAAACGTTTTAGGGGATGTTGTGGGTCTAATGGATAAATTTCACACGCTTCAAAACCAGCCTGCATATTTGCTGACACTTCTCTTCCTTCTGGATACAATTTAGTGTATAACTTAAATAGTAATTTTGGAAATTCCTCTTTAGTGAGAGTTTGAGATTTACGCCGCACTGTCATTCTCCATTTATCTAATATCTGACGCCAATATTGTTTTAATGGTCCATAAAAAGCGACATCTAGGGGCTGAAGGAGATGTGTTGAATTGGCTGGCAGGCAACAAAATGTTATGTTGTATTTTTCACACTCTGATAAAACTGACTCCGTAAAGTGGCTGGATAAATTATCTCCTATAAGGACTTTGATTCCTGGTAGTTTTTTTGCAGCCGGTAGAAAAATCGTGGTAAACCAGTCATCAAATGCGAATGCATCAAACCACCCACTCTTTGTTCTACCATAACGGGTTTTTGCTGGACCGCCTTCCATCCATGTTGTCCACAAATTCGCAGATTTATAAATGAGCGCGAATTAGGGCCCCTAGAACCCAAATCCAAGTCAGTTGAAAAGTATATATATATATATATATATATATATATATATATATATATATATATATATATATATATATATATATATATATATATATATATATATATATATATATATATATATATATCCAACCGATAACTCAAAAAATACTTCACCAATCGAAGCCAACCTTCATTTTCTTAATAGCTTGGATGAGTTCGTTTGATAGTTTTGACACTCACATACTTTCAGAACAAAATGTGAAAAACTGTTTGAAAACGCAATATCTTTTAAATTCTTAGAAGTATGAAACTAAAAGCTTTACACGCACGTAGATATCGTATGAGTGGTCTTCTCTACCAAATTTGAACTTAATCAGTTCAGTAAATTCTGAGTTATAACCAAATAAAAAATAAATAATTTACGATATAACCTGAAATTACCTCGAATGTGTGCCTATAATGTTAGACAAGGTCAGGCAGATATATCAGAGTTACGCTGCTATTGCAAACAAATGCTCCAAATTAAACTTCAAACGAACAGGTTAGAAAAAAAGTTCGGGACGAGGCAAGTGCGTTATAGTAGTGAATTTTCATCAGAATTGTACACTATTAGTAAGATATACTATTAAAAGTAATTATTTAAAGTCAAATGGACCTTGGAGATCGGTTTTAGAGTCCCAGTTAGCGATTATTTGAAGAAATTTATATTTTATATGGAGCTAGAAAAATAAAATTGGTCTTAGATATAATATGTAAGTACTGCAAGTGTCTTTAAAAAATTGTGTTGCAAGTTTCATTAAAGTTACAAATTTTTTTCAGAAAAAAAATAATTATTTACAAAGGGAATGTACCTGTCAAATTATAAATATGACAGGTATTTTTCCATATTAATTGCTTGGATGGTTTTGTTTTAGTCAACCCATCCTGTTTTTGCAAACAATAAACAACAAAAAAGGCTTTTAGAACAAATTTGTAGTTATCCGCTAAGCTCATTATGTAATTTTTCTTTAATTTAGACCCACGTGCGTTCACATAGGTGTTACTATGGTTCAAGATTGAAGATTCTGGCTTGAGGAGAGAGAAATTTATTGAACTATCGGATTTGAAATTTATTTATATATATATATATATATATATATATATATATATATATATATATATATATATATATATATATATATATATATATATATATATATATATATATATATATATAGTGTGTCCCAAACTGGATGGGAATGTATCGCTATCTCCGTTATTATTAGAGATAGGGAGACAGTTAAATTAGCAACGTTTTGTAGAATTTCATGCTCGTTCCAGATATGACTTATATTTTGCCCTGCCTCTTTTCGTTTTCGTGTTATTGTGAAAAAACCAAAATTTGTCGATTTCTTTTTTCTTCAGTATCTAAGTAGGCGTTGATCTGACATGTGTAAGAGTTGCACATTAACAGGATACTTTTTATAGAGTATTTTTTTGTGCTATTCTCAACTTTGGATTGTCATTTGTTTTTAAGCTACAGGTATCAACAGTATCAACGTTTGTTTTTATTATGGCAGCCATATTGGCCATATTGGATTTTTTGCTTATGTGATAGCCTGTGACAAGAGCTTTCCAATTATGTACAACATGCTTGAGAAATCTTGTTATTGCACTGGCAATTTTGAGAAAAACCGTTTTGCGGATAGTAAACTATGAAATCCAATAGGTACCAGAAAACAAATGACGAAAAAAGTGTTCAAAAAGCAGTAGGCCATGAAGTCTAACGTCTAACAATAGACTTCTACTTTTAACATAGTTTTACGTAATGATTCGATACGATAAAAAAATAGGAACTTTGAGCAGCCCATTATTACAAACCATATTTTACATTACAACATTATCCTAAAAAATTGTTCTAATTTAATTAAATAGGTAAACCTAGTAAATTACTAAATTTATTAACAGAACTCAATAAAAAGCAGATTAATTATTTACGAAGACGCCTTTGAAAATTGTTTGATTTTTAAACGTAAGTCAACTGAAAAACAACAGAAGAAAGGTTTTTATGGATATAACACTATGGCGACAATTAAGAATACTGTAATTCCTAATTATCTGAACAACTTGGGGTGTATTTAGCACCTTGCTTAAAATTTTTGTTTATTTTAAATATTATTCAACAATATGTTCAGTAATGAAGAATATGTTGACATGTTGGTATGTTATATTCGTTCTAACCGAAATACTGAGGCAGCTGCAAATTCATATCAAAACAACTACCCAGAAAGACGACAACCAAACACCAAAATATTTCGCAGGATAGTGACCAATCTATTGAACTACGGTAGCTTCCACGCAAAGAAACTACCAATGCCTAGAAATGAAGAAAGAAATAATGCCGCCGTACAGGTTTCAAACGAAAACCCTCCGCAATCTGTTTGGTTTTATGGTGAACAAATTGACGTTCCAAAAAGTACGGTACACCGTGTATTAAAACAAAGTCATTAACATCCATACAAACCTACAATCGTACAAGGCCTAAATGTTGACGATTACCCTAAGCGACTTCAATTCTGCAGATGGTATAAAGGACAATGTCAGCAAGATGAAAATTTGCATTTGAAAACAATATGGACTGATGAATCCAGATTTACAAATTGTGGTGTGTATAATCGGCATGATAGGCATTATTGGGCAAATGAAAATCCCCATCTAAAGGAGGAAAGACGATTGCAATACACATTTGGTATTAATGTTTGGTGCAGCTTATTAGGTAAAAAGCTGTTATTTTTATTTGTAGATTAGACAGTTAATTTTAAAAAATTCCAGGTAACTTCATTGTTGGTCCGTTCTTTTTTGAAAATAATTTAACTGGGGAAAGGTATATTAATCTATTGAGAAATGATATCTTACCAACAATTAGAAGAGTTAATGATATTTTAGACGAGATTTGGTACCAGCAAGACCAGATAAGAATGCTAGGATCGTCAAAGAATTATTGTACCAAAATTTTAATACTCGTGTCATTTGTAACAATGGGCCGGTTAATTGGTGTGCTCGAAGTCCTAATATAACACCCATGGATTTTTATTTTTGGGGTACTCTGAAGAATGATGCGTATAAATTCGATCCACCACAAAATATCAATGAATTACGAAACAGAATCACGGAAGCTATAAATCATATTAACCAAAACACCCTCACCAGAGTTTGCAGGCATGTTTCAAAAAGGTGTATAAAGTGCATTGAACAAAACTGTGGTGATATTGAACAATGTTCTATTTAGTGTATTTTTAAGTTTCTATTTTATTATTTGTTGAGTTCCGTTTCTAATTGTCTTGTTTTGTGGAGTTTAAGTTTGTTATTGCCGAGATTCGTTATTAAACTGTTTCACATAATATTACCTAGCATTATTACCTAATTAAGTATTGTAAATTAAATCACAATATTTTTTTATCGTGAATCATTACGAAAAATTATGTTAAAAGTAGAAGACTATTGTTAGACTCCATAGCCAACTGCTTTTTAACACTTTTTTTGTCATTTGTTTTCTGGTATTTGATTTCATAGCCTACTATCCTCAAAACGGTTTTTGTAAAAATTGTCAGTGCAATTATATTCATTTCAAAGGTTATGATTACATTTTTATTAAAAAAAGTTCGGGATGCAGCAAGTGCATTATAGTAGTGAATTTTCATAAAAATGTTTAAAATAACAAATATGTTTTTTTTAAGAAAACAGGCATAACATTTCGTTACCAGTATGGCCTTTATAGTAGAAACAATGTACCATATATCATCAAAATAACTTCATTGTTTCAAAATGTACAAAAATTTTTCAAAAATAAACTTAAATTGTTCCCGAAAAAACTAGTTTCCTGGCCAACGAATATTATAAGTTAATAGCAAATTGAGCTATTCAAATTTGAAGCATTTAATAAAAGTTCGCTACCATCACGCACTTGCTGCTTCCCGAATTTCTTTTCTTACAAACATGCATTATAATTACGTGGTCGAAATTCGATACATTAAAGGTTAGTTTAGAACTGGCACGGACCGGGGGAATTGGAATATCTAATTAAAACAAAACATTGTTTAATCTATTTGAACTGCGAGCAACTTCTAATAAAATTTGCTACCCTAATGCATTTGCTGCGTCTCGAATTTCTTTTATTACAAACATGCATTCTAATTTCGTGGTCGAAATTGGTTACATTAAAGGTCAGCTCAGAACTGGCACGTACCGGGGAATCGGAATATCTAATTAAAACAAAACATTGTTTAATCTATTTGAACTGAGCAGCTTCTAATAAAATTTGCTAGCATAACGCATTTGCTGCTCAGAACTGGCAAGGACAGTGGGAATCCGACTATCTAAGTAAAACAAAGCGTTGTTTGATCTATTTGAACTCAGCAGATTTTCCCAGAGAACGAACTTATCCAAGCCACTTGCAAAAGGAAAGGAAGATGTTCAACAAATTTGATCGTCAGCAGCGCATAATTTTTTGAGTTATCGATGTGTCACAATATATATATATATATATATATATATATATATATATATATATATATATATATATATATATATATATATATATATATATATATATATATATATATATATATATAAAGTCTGAAATTGACCTCGGATTTGGGTTCCAGGGGTCCTAAACAGCGCAAAAGTCGTGATCTCCTAATTCGTGATTTTTTTAAAGAAAATTCACTAATAAACTTAACATACACTGTCAGTTTCGTTTTAGAGAAAACATAGCACCGTACCAAGGTTAATAGATTAAATAGGTTGTCTGGTAACTCTCATGGTGGAGAGAACCGAAAGGAAGGTAATACGTCATATGTATTCCCAATGCGGATAACACCTATAGTTTCAGATTGCGTTTTGGTGTTTTAAATAACATTTATTAGCAATTTGTGTAACTTTGCCTAAAAATTTTCGAATACGATCAGTTACGGGTTGATTTTAAAGTTTATTTTGTATGAACTAGCAGTTAAATCGAAACCATTGTGTTAGAGAAATATCTTACTTTTTGACGTGTGTTGTACACATAACTGCAGAGTAAATCAACGGTATTACGAATTGAACGTTATTTATTCGAGATTATTTTTATATTCAAGAATTGATTCGGTGAATCGTCATAAATGTGGAAAAACGATCCTAAAGAGGCAATGAAAAGTAGACATAAACGTTCCTTCTTTTATTTTCCAAAAGGAGTAAAAATAAAGGTATTAGGTAAATTTGCAGGTAATCTCACGGAGGGATTTTATTAAAAAAATCAGAAATATGCTTAGGAATCCCCTTGGATGCATAAATCTCAAGAAAAATTTCGTGCAAAAACCCCCAAGTACCAGGAGTGATACACCTCCTTAAAATTTTGTTTATCTCGCACCGATCAGACCCGTGTTTGGAGAACGGCTCGGCCAGCGTTGGACGAGGGTGGGCGTGGGTGCTTCGTCCTAGAGTTCTCCTTCCCCTACCGCATGCATACAACCACTATCAATGCATAAACCACATACAACATTTCTTGGGAACAACTCCCAAGAAAGTTACTGGACCTGAGGCGAATAGGGGTTATGCGCGGAGTAAACATGATTTCAAGGAGGTGTTGCTGCAAAATGGAATAAAGGCAGCTTATATAGATTTTTGGGGGTTGTTTGCAGCACATTTTTCTTGTGGTTTATACATCCAAGGTGGGTTTTAAGTACGTTTCTGAAAACAAATTCTAAAAGCCCTCCGTGAGATCATCCGGAAAGTTACCAAGTATTATTATATATTATTAATTTACTTATTGGGCTAGCACAATTTACTATTATTTTAAAATTGAATATAAGAAGTTTTTTCTTAGGAATAGATTGTAAAGATTATACTATTTTGTATGTGTAAAAATACATACCTACTTAAATATTATAAACTTATTACTTATTGTGATTAGTTGCATGATAATAAATGAGCAATATCCAGTAAAATAAATAAACTATTTAAAAAAACTTCTGGACGCAACAAGTGCGTTATGGTAGTGAATTTTCATAAAAATGTTTTTAATAGCAAACATGTTTTTTTTTAAGAAAGCCGGCATTAATCTATATAGTAGAAACAATGTGCCGTGTTTCATCAAAATTACTTTATTGTTTGAAAATGTACAAAAATTTCCGAAAGTAAACTTAAATTGTTCAAGAAAAACTGGTTTCCTGGTCAACCTTATAGGTTAATAGCAAATTGAGCTATTCAAATTGAAGCATTTAATGAAAATTCGCTACCATAACCCACTTGCAGCGTCCCGAAGTTCTTTTCTTACAAAGATGTATTATATTTGGATGGAAAATGCAAAAATGCAATAACATAGGGCGTGTTCGACAAAAAAGAAAATTTGTATCACCAACGACTTATGGGCCTAATTGTGGAAATATTTTTTAAGATGTAGCTCAAGACACGCTATAATTAATGTATACCATTTTTTTTCATAACTTGATGTTTTACGAAAATTTGACAAAAATGATATACCATTAAACGATACTCTATAGCCAACACTACTGCCAAAGCATCAGAGAAAGGGTCTATTTTAAATGAATTTTCTGGGAATATTTTAGTAAAATGAAGGACAATGACGATTGAAACTAAGAGTTTAGGCTTTGTAAAGCATTCTTCTTGAGACATTTTCTTTCCATAGCTCATAGTAATTTCAGGATCATTGCCTAAATATTACCAATTTTGACATTTTAAATCGCGACTTTGACGTTTTGAGGAAAACCCAAATTTATTTTTCTTTAAATGCCTGTAACTGTTTTGTGCTTCAAGATACAGAGCTAAATTTTGGT